>BQNB010005533.1:70199-101778 GCA_026074375.1 Tanacetum coccineum
GGATCCTGTCGGGCAATCCGTTGACGTACCTTTCAATCTTGTCAGACTCCTCAGGAAACATCCTAACATACAACAATGCTAGTTTCTAGAAACGTTGGTTGTACCCTATCACATCAATACCCTTCACTTTCAAATTCTATAATTCAGCCTTGAGCTTTTTCATCTTGTTCCTTGGACAATACTTGTCAGTCATTTTCTTTCTCAGATCAGCCTAAGTCATTGCATATGCAACATCATGACTGACAGTCATAACATAGGAATTACACCATGTTAGAGCACCTACTAGAAGAGTACAAGTGGAAAACTTAATCTGATTTTCCACAGAGTAGTTGCTTATGTGGAAAACAGTCTCCATCATTTCAAACCATTGAGTTAATTCAACAACTCCCTCAGTGCCTTTGAAATATAAAGGTTTGCACTTCATAAAGTCTTGGTAAGTGCACTCTCGAGCAACGCGTTCAGTCCTTCTGCCACCCGTTCCCGAAGTGTGGCTGTCATCGCCATTCCTGTTTGCATCACGTGCTGCCAAAGCGGCAGTGACACCTTGGTCAATCATTGCCTGAAGTTGGGCATTAGTGACCGATGTGGTGGTGGTTGCTGTTGGGGCTGGGGTTGTTGTGACCGGTGTTGACCTTGTGGCTCGTTTTGGTGCCATTTTCTTCAATCACAAGAAAATACAATACCCGTTAGATTTCATAAAATCATAACCATGACATGACATATACATGATAAATAAAGTGAGATCACATCACACAGTGAAATATACAACTAAATTATAATCAACAATGATATAACCAAATCGACATTCATTCATAAACAAATTCGATTATAGACGTGACATAATACAACCATTCCATATATAAATTGGAAAACATACATGAATGGTTCAGATACAAAATGATCATAACGATTAGGTTACAAAATAAACATAACAACCTAAAGCCTTACTAGCCGGGATTGAACCCGTAATACTTAGTAGGCTATATACAAAATGACTAGCCATAACATGATCTAATCTATGAACTGCTACCAGCCTCCTCTGGCAGCTCTGGCTGTGCAGGACCTCCAGCGGGTCCTTGCTGTCCCTGTAGTGCGGTAACATGTCCCTGTAGTGTTGTCACCTGTCCCTGTAGTGTGGTCACCTGTCCCTGTAATGACTGCATCACTGTCAATGTCTGTATAAGTTGTTGCTGTCGGGTATGATCAGTTGTCCTCAACTCTCTCATCTCTGCAGATCTCGTATGCTCTGCCTTCAGCATCTCTGAAGTCACAGTCTGTCTCCTGCGATCAGCAGTATGCAACTCTCTAATCTCTGACATCTGACCCAGTACAGTAGTGCGCAGTGACATAACCTCTCCATTGGCAAGATCACTCGCATCCATCGATCGCCTCCAAGCCTCTTGGGACAATCTAGCCTCTGTCTTTATTAGATGACGTGTATATGCATGTGCTCGTTTGTCTCTAAATAACATATTGAGCCGACCAGCCAATAGCTATCTCTGACTCTGCTCATCGTCTAACCTCGTATAAATCTCATCTGTGTCTTGCCTCACCCTAGTCTCAAATTCTGTCATATGTCGACCCAACTCTGTGTCAGTACTAACTGGTGCCCCCTGCAGGGTCTCAACTATCTCATCCCACAAGTCAGTGATCCCATATCCAACCTCTCTTTCCGGATCACACCTGATCTCCCTATCCATAGTAGCTACAAAGTCATAGTCTGCCCTAAGACCTCTAGCCGATCTAGTAGCAGCAGCAGACGAGCTCTCTCCGACCTCGTATGCAGGACCAAGAGCGATACCTAACCTCTTTCGAGGTGGTAAGGTAACCTCGGGTCTGTCCTCTCTACGGTCAGTAGAGAGTAAATGCAAGGGTGGTGTCCCTGATGATGGTGCAGCTGGTCTAGTGTGGGAGTCCCTAATAATGGTGCATCTGGTCTGGTGGGGGAGAGTATGAAGGGTGGTGATAATGGTAGAGAATAGGAAGTAGATGTGGCCTTAACTCTCATCCGAATCATAGCAGCTCGATAGCCCAATGAACGAATGGGGCTAGGAGGTGGTGCTGGTGATAACACAGGTGAGGGTGGTGATAGTGGTAGCGATGGATAAGGTATCTGGGGAAGTGGTGAAGACCATGAGGAGAGTGGTGATGATGGTGAGGTGGATATAGCGAAAAGTCTGGCAACCTCTGCATCAGACCATACTGGTGTAGGTACTGGAGCTGGAATAGAAATCCTAGCTGTCACACGATATGCAGGGTGTGGTGGTGGTGTGGCCGTAGACTCATCAGTCTCGAACGGCTCTGTCTCCTCCGCAGATGGGGCCTGATCAGTAGCTGGTAAAGCAACAACTACAGAGTCAGCAGGAGCTAGGTGCTCCTCCTCCTCCTCCTCATCATCAGCCTCGATGTCCATGTCATCATCCTCATCATCCTCTGATGACCCCTCCTCGTCATCTCCGTCATCTCCTCCATCAGCAGGATAATCGACAGGATCCTCCTCGGGGTCCTCATCGTCATCCTCCTCCGGGTCCGCCTCAGGATCGGACTCCGGGACATAGTCAGGTGACTGAGCAGTGGGTGAGGCATCCTCAGCACCTGGCTGATCCTCAGCAACAATCTCATCATCATATGACGGGGGGCCTAGAAATAATCTGTGAAGGTGGGGCCTCCTCTGGCCCTCAGGCCAGGCACGTAATCTGGAGAGGGTGGGGCCTGAAGAGCGGCCTCCACGTATGGGTCCTCTGGCATCCCAGGCAGCTCAAGGTACTCGTGATCATCGGCTCTCGGTGATCCTATGTCTGATAAATCCTCAAATGGGCTGGAAACCTCCGTGTATGTAACCCCTGATTCATCCGAATCTGACATGACTGAATCTAAAATTTCAAAATAGCTTATATTAGTATTTAATATAAGACTCTTATAGTAATATACATTTATATCATAACATGTATATCAATTATGAATGCAACCTAGAACAACCAACAAATGCAACAGTAGTGAAGCATGAATGTAGCACATATGTATGTCCCGTGTAACACCCCTTTTGTATGAATTTGATGTATGAAACGGTTATAGCCAGAAAAAACATTTGACCAATTCTCTATAACCCTTGGCTACTTGATACAATAGTGTAACATCCCCCAAATGGGTCACATCCCCCCCCCCCCCCCCCCAGCGGAATAAGGGTCCGGGGCGTGTTACTTCATAGATCAATAACACAAGATGTATATAGAACGACCAAAAAGTCGTTTAAAACTGATACATTGGATTTAACAAAGTATTTGTTACATAAGCCGAAGCTTCACTTGTCCACTTGTTCAAAATACAAAGATTTCTAGCCCATACAGTTATACAAAATGTAATGCGACAAAATCTTTAATGCATGATATCCAAATCAAAACCACCAATGTATCCCTTGCACCTCGTCACTTACTGATCCCCTGAAAAACATTGCTTTAAAACGTCAACAATAATGTTGGTGAATTCATAGGTTTGATAAATCATAATGATGTAGGACCACCAGATTTTCCCAAGTGTAAGAAAGGCAACAGATCGACATCATATAAATGTAATTACGTTGCCCTAAGCTCATGACACTGAAGCTCGACATAAATGAATACCATATAAATGGCCTACATTACCCGTGATGAAGTTCTAGACCCTCAACAACCTATGTCGACAGGATAGCGTTTAGTTTTCCCAGTGATAGCTAATCACCCGAACGGGGATGTCAATCCCAATAGATCTATTCATAACATTCGCGCTCACAATCCAGTAACTGACAGTTCATGATAATGGGGCTCACTAGGGTTATCGTTACTTAGGCAACACGTAATCATAATATGAAACATTTAACCACTTGTGTCCAGTTATAAAACATTGCATGTTTCTCACCCCAAAAACTTTGTAAAACAAAAGCATGTAAAACGTGGGGCTATGAACTCACCTTGAGTGAGCGAATAACAAGTATATCACAGATAATGCGAACTCGTCGATACGCCACCCCGAAGAGGCCTCATTATGAAACTCCCTAGTAATATAGCACTTTGCTTAATACCACATATCGGTCTATATAGTTCAATCACCATCTAATTGTGTTGGAAAAATTGTGTTTAATAACTAAAAACATTTATAATTACCATTTTAGTAAAACTGGCGTAACTTTCGCGTTTTAAGTCCGATTTTGACGTTTCTTATGCCCACGCTTTAGTATTACCACGAGTTATCATAATTTGACATTTTCACATTTTTGACCCTCTGATGAACAGTACTTTTTACTGTTCACACCAGTTATAAAGTTATTTTTATAGTTTTAATTATCGTAAAACCCGTAAACGTCATATTTTATTCGTTATAGCTCCGTTTTTAGTGATTCTTTTCAGCACGTTCTCGTAATTGAAAGTTCTACTTATTTATGAGGTTTACAAAAATAATGATTTCTGTCATGAACAGTAACTTTTATAAAAATAGTTTTATAAAGTATTAATTGTCGTAAACTCGCGAAATTCATAACTCGTTCGGTATTAATTGAAAAATTACGATTCTTATCATTTTGGAATCCTAAAAATATGTATAATTTTTTAACAATGCCAAACTTGCTGTTTGAATAATTTTTATAAAAAAAATTTTACGACTCCGTTTATTAACGTATAACTTGTTTTTACCGTATCTTTTTCGTTATTAATCCGTTTTTCGAGTTTCTAATCATTTTGGAATCATCATGAGGTGTATTATCTATATAATATGTTAAACTTAATGTCTAAAATACGAAATCCAACAGCCCACAAATGTCTTAAATCTCACATGAAATCATAAACTTTCTTTAATTAACTTTTAATCACTAGTTTATACTTAAACATTTTCCACTTAAACCAACACGTCAACATACTTATAATTCCTTTATCCCATGATAGTATCAACTACACAACATATGTAAAAGTGTTCAAAATCATAACTACAAGTAGAAATATGTTTTACATGTTTAAGAGTATCCTAATAGTGATATTTCTAAATAGAACACATAAACACATAAAATTATAAAAGTAAGGACATAAAGGTTTATAGATAACCTTAATGAGATGTAGTGTGATGAACCAAAGTATCTAAACCCTTGTTTAGATATAAAACCAAAGCTTGCACTCTTGAAACCCAAATTTTCTAATGAAAACTCTAATCTTGCTTTTCTTGCTTCAACACTTGAAAATACTTATCCTAACCTTCAAAATACCTTAGGTTATCATAGGAAGGATGTAGTAATACTTGTATGGTCTTGGAAAATCAAGGTATGAATTATTTTAAAGGGTGCCGTGACATGAAGGAGAGACAAAGAGAGTTTGTAAAGTTTTTTGGTTAATGAAATAAGGTGTGTGTGATAAACTAACTAGTATGCATATGTATATAAACTCTTTAGCTAGTCAAAGATGGCTTGTATAAGTCCAAGACAAGATGAGTAAAACAAGGGGAGGGTTTTAGGGGTCTTTGGTCTTGCTAACTAGTCATTGGTTCCCTAATAAATGAAGTCATCCCCATGAAAACATGGAATATGTTTTTCCATTAGATATTTTCTTGTATCTTTTTATACATATCCGGTTTTATATGTATATAGGATAGATATTTGAGTTAATTTTATGTATTGGGTATAAAAGTAGGTATTTGTTGAAGCGTAGAAAAGTTTTGGTGCTTCCGGGTATGCCTAAAAACGAAATTTATCGCGAAACGAACGAATTTACGTAACCAATAAAAAAAAATAAACAAAGTTAAACAATATAACTCAAAATAATTACTTAACACGTTGCTTGATATAGAACATTTATTTGTTTGGTGTCGCGTTTACCGCTAAACGATAATTTTGTAACTATCGCGATTTAACTTAACTATTAAATTTAAAAGCGAACCGTCAGTACAAAAAAATAATTAGTGAAATAGATGACGTCGTAAATGACCTGAAAAATACGGATTGTTTACATTTATACACCCCAAGATAAAAGACAGTTAGCACCAAGATGAAGACCACCATCCGTGGTGTTGCTCCAAGACCAAGGAACCCCGCAAGCCCAATAAATAAACCTTACCTGCTTTACAAAAAAAGCTCATAAGCGGGGAAAAAAACTAATCCAACTATCTTGAAACAATGTCTTATAAATAAGGCATAACATCAACAAAATAACCCCATAAGCCCCAAAAAAGCAAGCTGCTAATAAGCCTGCGGGTGTAAAAATCTATCTAAAAATTAAAGAGTTAAGTACATAAATCGTCCTTGTGGTTTAAATCCCACCAAAATTACATACCGGTCGCCAGTAGTTGTCCATTTTGAGTTGACCGGTCCTTTGACCATAAACTCATATGTTTTTTTTGTTATCTTTTTCTCTCGTCAGGGGTATTTTTGGCAGATCACAATAATTGCCACCTCAAGGACTAACGGTGTTACCATATAACTCCCACATAAATCTCCTGCCAAATCCCACTCCTTATAAATCCCTCGATACATCGCCCAATTCACACTAAAAGATCATCAAATCCAAAACACTACAAGAAACCCTAACCTCTAAGAGCAATGGCCTTATGTTTTTTGTGGCCTTCCCGGGCAAGTCACCCGAACATCCTAGGACTGATTAATTAATCATGTCGGAAAGTTCCTTGGCTGCCCAAAGATTGAAGGCCAACGTTGTATTTATTTTTACTAGTTGGATCCTCCTATGTGTCAAAGAGCTATGTTAATAATACTGGGTTTGTTGAGGGCGAGGAATAGGTTGGAAGCTGACATGATGATGCTTGTGCAAGCAAACAAGAAGTTGAAGAAGTATTTGATTTTGAGTCGGTACTTTTGCCCTGTTTCCATTTTAATCTTAGTTTTGTTGGTCTGATGTTTTTATGTGAGGAACCAATGGTTTTGGTATATCAGTAATGGAAATTGGTCTCTATTATATACATTGTATTGTTTAGCATTTGGTTTTGTTCAATGGTTTTGTAAGAACCCTGTTTGACTTTAGAAGTCAAACTCAGTAACAATAGCAACACAATGTACACTCTTAACAACAGTTGACTTTAGAAGGTCTAAACATAAATTTAATACTTGTAACCAAACATAGAGTCAACCAAACAGAATACTTCTAACCAAACACAGAGTCAGCCAAACACAGAGTTATTGCATGACAACTAGAGTTATAATCCTAATTACATTATAAACCTAATTACATGAAAGTAAACAGAATTCATATTGTTTAAAGATCCACAAGTTTCTTGTCTTCTTTGTATACCAAACTGACCTGCTATTGTCCTGAAAAACCTTGCCTTGGTCCTTGTTTTGTTGTGCTTTGTGCTGCACTAGGTTGACTTGAGGCCTTCCCTGCACCAGCAGCTTGACCAGAGACCTTCCTTGCACCAGCAGCTTGACCAGATACATTTGTTGCACCAGCAGCTTGACTAGAGACCTTTACCTTGAACCAAGCAACCCCCCCCCCCCTCGCTTGACCCCCACGAAAAAAGAATACATTTGTTGCACTAGCATCTTAACCAAACCTTTCCTTGCACCAGCTTGACTAGAACCACCACCTTGACCTCTGCAGCCTTTCTAGTTATGACTTACATTGCCACATTTACCACAACTGACTGACTTGCCCTTCCTAGAAAGCTTGCCTGACGAAACACTTTGACTTGCAATCTCATCATTTGACTCATTCTTTCCTCTTCTTTTGGTGAGCCTCCAATTGGGGGTTTGTACAAAGGTAGTATTATGACTGTTCTAGACTCAACTACTGGCCACATATCCCTTCCATTACATGGGTTGACCTTGAATGAGTATACATGTGCCCATGTTTCAAGTCTGTAAGCAGCATGAACCCATTGTTCAGGTATACCAACTCCCATTGAAATTCTCAGACATGTTGTATATTGCAGCCACAACATGTTTACATGGTATTTAGTCAGCTCCTACTTCCTACAAGAACACACCCTTCTATCCATGTTAATAACATACCGCACCTGTAATGGTTCTTTTACTTGATATAAAAAAACCTCCATTCCATTTAACATTATACTCATTAGCCTTTTTTTGATAGCATCAAACATTTTTGTCACAGAAGGAGTAAGTGGTCCAACAGTCTTAGCTATCATATTCTGAACTACCACAATCCTCTTCATCGAGTACTCTCTGATATATTCTAAACAAGTAATGATGGGTTGACCTCTGCCATCAACTAACTGCCTATTGAGCACCTCACAGATGTTGTTTATTAGTAGATCACATTTGGCTCTACTTGTTAAACAAATGACACTATATATCAGTATATGATCGATTATTAATATGGTTTTGTCCATTGTGAGTTACTTAATTACCTGAAAAATGGGCTCTGCTCCATTGTTCTAATGGAATCTTCATCAACCAATCATAAGTATCAGAGTTGATTAACTTGAGCTCACCCATATTTTTCTTAAATTTACCTTCAGAAGTGGCTTTGGCTGCATTCCAGAGCATCTCCTTGTACACGCCTCCTTCAAATTGTGACATCATATTCTCATGAATATGCTTAACACAGTACCTGTGTTCAGCACTTGGAAACACACTTGAAATGGCTTGTATAAGTCCCTGCGGATAGTTAAGGTTAAGGATGGGATTAAAATTGTACCTTTGCTAAGTTTACATAAAACACATAACAAATTATAAAATAAAATGTATACCTTTTGCCTATCAAAAATGAAAGTGTAGTTGAAGTTAGCTTCTATACCAAGATCCTCCCCCAATAAGGATAAAACAACAACAACCCAAGATGCCTACTATCCTGCTTCAACAAAAGCATATGCGACTGAAATCCTATTGTTTGCATCAACCCCAACTGTCATGTTTAGTATTTAAGCATGGCCAAAGGCCCTAAACATGAAGCAGCCATCTAATCCCAAGATGTGCTCTCCCACAACTCTAAAACCTTATTTGAGAGCTCCCAAACACACATACACCCTTCTAAAATTTATTGTAATAGACTCTGGATTTGGTTCTTGTTGTACATCAATCTGGACAGTTGTTCCTGGATTTTGATTAATCAATTCTTGGGCATATTCTCTAAGCAATGAATACTGCTCTCTGTAACTACCTGTCATAATATCATATGCAATTCTCTTTGCCCTAAAAGCTTTCATCTTTGAGACACCCACCTCAAATTGTTCTGCATTTTTCATTGAACTGTCCTCACAGGAATATCAGGATTAGTAGCAAGTGATTTGATAACCTCAACATAACTGCAAAGAAACCCAGATGTACAAGCTTAATAAGATTGCTTTTGATGTATGCATTAATGTTCGTTACTTCCCAGTTGTTGCATTCTTTAGAGTATGTAACAAAGCATGTGTCCCAAGGCATGAGTTTTTGTCTACTTTCTTTGGTGTATTGACCTTTTTACCCTTCCCCTCCATTGTTTTGTCTTTACCCAAAATATTTTGCTTGCCACTATTGATGTTCTCTCTAATGGCTGGACCACCTTTTGTTTGAGAAAATACATTTTTGTCCGTATTAGTATCAATAGCAACATAAGGGACCAATGCTGGAATTGTGCCTTCACATCTAACTCTCACCCTTTCATTATCATTTTTTACTAGTATAAGAGTGTCCTTTCTAGGCTCCAACTGAATGTTTCTTAACTCTTCGTTCCACAATTTCCTGACTAACAAATTGCTTGCCCTAAGTAGAAGTAATACTTAGTGAGGACCCTTGTATTTTGCTGCCTATCTTCTTAATTCCCTAAGTTGCATTCCCTCTTTCCTGAATCAATTCCATCATCAAAGTCACCGTGCCAAATGAGTCATAATCCAATGACAATCTAGATCATCATCTTGAGACCACAACACCACCTATATTTATCATGTTAGGGTCTGCAGTGAATAAAAAATTATTCATATCACATAACTTCTTTCACAATATGCTCAGCATCAATCAAACACATCATCCATGCTTTGGACATATATCCAAAATCCTCTGAATCACTATCCATGTATAACTCCTCGTGTGGTCACTCTCTTCTTCTGATTCATTATTGATCAACCCCATTTCTTTGAAAACTTCAACAGGACCAACCTCTTCTGTCTCAAATAGCATCCCCAATTCAAGCACATCATCGACTGTAGAACTGTTACCTACATGAACTACCATTTGCTTCCCAGTGATCTCATTCCCAGTGCTCTCATTCCTAGTGATCTCATCCCGAGTCCTCATTCCCAGGTATCTGCTTCCCATGTGTGACATAACTCACCTACAAGGTCACAAGTATCTTCAAAAGGATCTTTAGCATACTCTACTAACAATTGGTGCTTCCCACAAAACTAGAAGGCTTGTTTTTTATGACAAATTTTTCATTACTCTTCACCAATGCTAACAGACTTCAGAGCTAACCAGTTCTCACACTTTTGTCTCAAATTCTCTGACACATAGGTGTTAAAGTCTTATTCACATCAGGACTGCTATCAAATTCTATAGGACCTTTTCTTAAGTGATTATCAACTGCTATTGCAACTCCATTCTTAGGTGTAACAAAGATACTACTTCCATGTTAAACATACACCAAAATAATCTTATAGTCCTTAACATACTTTTCCATCTCTAACACATCAACATCAACATTCAAACTGTGCAGACCATAATCTAAGCCTAAACTTGTTATCAAAAAATGGCAGTACATTAAGTCTTCTACACCATAAACAAGTTTAACTACCATATCTTTAAGGTCATGTAAACAAAACTCATCAATGTCAACAACATTAACTGATGATACCTGTTCACCAATGTAAGACCTACTAGGTGTTGGTGTAAACCACCCGCCATGGTGGATTTTCAATGTCAGTGACTTAGGGGTACGACCTGCAATTATAACCACTTGATATTAACAAGAATTGTACCATAATCATAATTATAAGTAACACGACGCCGGAATTCTAATTTTCTTACCATTTTGTGCAGCTTTATCAGTCTTTGAGCTATCTTTAGGCTCATTCAAATCAACACTTAACTTCACCATGATCAGACAATGCAGAACAACCACATGGATGCATGTGTAGAGAATATAGGGGACGAAGAATGAAACAAAAATGTATAAGATGTAATTAATGTAGAAGATAGGTGGATATTACTGGAGAACACTTGATCTGCCGAAAATTCCCCTGACGATAGAAAAAAGATAACGAAAAACGATTAGTTTATGGTAAAGACCAGTCACCAAATGTGATAACTACAGGAACGACTGGTGTAAATTCGTGACTCTTAGGACGAAAGTTGCAATTTCGGGACAACCACAAGGAAGATTTATGTACTTAACTCAAAATTAAATAACCTCAAAAGCTGGTAAAATAAGCCAATCCGAACACCCCCTATAAACCCCTTAAATTAACACACAACCTAATCTAAAAACATAAAAAAGCACAAAATCAACAAAAACCCTAAACTAAAAAATTACCCTAATTTTATCATAAAGTAACCTGCAATCCATCATTAAGTGTGTGTGTGTTCTTTAACCACAATCGTTAAAAAATATAGTGAAATTTATAAAAAAAAAACTTACATCCCACTATGTGTGTCAACATGATCTTTCTTCTCCATATGCATCCTCAAATCTGCTATACAATGTCACTTCCCAGAAAACATTGCTGGAAAGTTTGTGTGTGTTTTTGTGTGTGTTAACCTTCAACACGATTATCACAAAACACCTATAAGCCAGAGAGATGATGTGGTGTTTAGAGATATTAGTGGAATCCAGATGGAGGTAGGAGAAGCGAGTGAGGACACGTATGTGGAGAAGAGACAGATGAGAATGAGTCGGGCATGCACTAAATGAAAACGGATGAACCTGGTTTAATTGTACCCGGATCAACATTTAATTAAATAGCGGGTCGGGCCGGGTTGAAACATTTAATTGAACCCTGGTTCCTCCTGCTTTTTGTTGGGTTTTATAATTAATTGAATATAGTATTTACTATTTAGTTTTCTAGTTTTCGGTTAATGATGTTGATTTTTATACATAACAAGCGTGATTGCCCGCGCGATGCTGCGGGACGTTAATTTTTTTTGTGTTGGTTTATTTTTTCGGTCTCATGTTTAATACTTTGTTTTTTTTTCTTATATGGACCTATTTGTTGGGCCTCGTGTTTAAAGGTTTATTTTTTTTTGGCTATATGGGTTATTTTTTTTAATATAATTTTATGAGATTTGGGTAAATATGTGTTAAGCATGATCGCTCGCGCGTTGATGCGAGGCGTTAAATTTTTTATTTTATTTTTTATTTTGTGCGGGTTTAATTTTCCCGGTCTCATGTTTAAATATTTGTTTTTTTTATATGGCTTAGGTGTTAGACGTCATCGTGGGTATTTTTTTAATCAAATAAATCAGTACTTTTGTAATATTTTTTCCTATTTTGTGCCGAGCAAATTTTTTATATTAATTTGTGCGGATTTATTTTTTCGGTCTCATGTTTAATAGTTTTTTTATATGGGCTTATGTGTTTGGTCCATGTCGCGAATATTTTTTGATCTAAATAAATAAATACTTCTGTAACTTTGTACCGTGGATTTTTTTTTAAAGTGACTAATAAAAAAAAAACAAATGGGCACGATGGGCCCGGTCCTAGTAGTAGCCCGATGGGCCGGTTACTATAACAAGAATGTCAAAACGAAAATAAAAAGTCAAATGGGCCGGCCCAAAGTGAAAACCCGATGGGCCGGTTAATGTATCAACTACGTCAAAACGACTTACGTAAACATAGTGTATATATATATATATATATATATATATATATATATAATAATCAAGTCCACATGTGTAGTCACCTTGAGATACTATATTTTCCTAGCAGGTTGTGTGTACCTACCACCTCAGTGAATCTCAAGAATACCAACCAACTAACCCAAAAACCTATAAATGGACAAATTTGCCCCTTTTGGCTGGCTATACATGCAGGAGTAGGTAGGTACTATTTCCAGAAGTCAACAGCAAATTAAGATACACAGCAGTTGACTTGTGGAGCTGAGTAAGAAAAAAAGATGGAAGGAATATGTGGCATGGTGGGAACACAGGTGGCACAAGTGCTGCTGATGGTGTACAGCAAGGCAGCCATTGCAGATGGCATGTCAAGCTACTCATTCATCTTCTACTCCAATGCTCTTGCTTCACTTATCCTTCTTCCTCTTTCTTTTATCATCCACAGGTATATTTTTACCACATGTTTATATGGATTGGTGTAATATTTTATAAGTATATGATTAGGGGAGAATTGAGAGATTGGTTTTGTGATATGAACCCATCCCATACTTCGCCCGCGGCATGTCATGCCATAAGCTAGTTGTAAACTTCACTTAATACTCCAAAAAAGGATAGCTCGAAGAGGAGAAGACCACAAGCCTAGACGTTATAAGCCACCGACCAATCCCATACTTGCCCGATGTGGGTTTGTAACAATACCCAAAGCTTTGAAGAACCAACGTATCATGTCATAAGCTAGGTGTAGAACTCATTCCAAAAAGCTAGCTTAAAGAACGAGGGGACACCTAGACTTTATACGTCACCAACCAATCCCATACTTGCCGATGTGGGATCGTAACATTTTGCTTAGTGCTGAATCTATAGGTGAAATTCACATGAATATCGCTCCACCGAAACATCAATATATGCAAAAACTATTACTCCGTATAGAATTCTTCTAGCTGTTAAAAGCAATTTTTGGAAGTCAAACTTATCCCCTTATTAAGCTGTTTTACATCAACACCTATTACCTTTATAACATGGTTTGCCAAACCCCCCAAAACAAGCTTATTGATACAACATTATGTTTTCATACAGCGACTAAGCTTATAAGCACATTTGTGAAAAAAGAAATAAGATGTTAACTGTTTAGATTAATATTCAGAAACTACCTATGACGAGCCCAGGAGTCAGTCACTAGAGGGTCCCGTGACACCCTGTCACTATGCCGGCTCGCCTCTCGTTTTATATATTAGTAATTGTAATCTCTATATAAGATGTAATGAATGAAATTCAAACCTCATTCATCTTTATGTTTTTGTTGCAGATCTCCAAATCCTCCTCCACTTAACTTCGGGGTGATATGCGGATTTTTCATTATGGGCCTTCTGGGGTATGTAATCTACAACAATACGTTTTAGCTAGAAATTTGTTGATGTTCTTTCTTTATTATTTCTGTTTGTTTATTGACTGGTTTTTATTATTTGAAGTTTCTTGGCGCAGATATTTGGTTTTACTGGTGTCTCATTATCGTCTGCAACTCTTGGAACCACATTACTAAATCTCATTCCAGGTTGTACATTCGTACTCGCCATCATTTGTAGGTAATTATAAATCTCTTTATGCTAACACTTTCTACTTCGCCGCAATGCAAAACATCGAGTAAAAATCAATTAAATTGGGATTAGGATGGAAGCAGGCCGACATTAGAAGCCAAAACCACACTGCGAAAGATCCATCGCACTGTAAGTGTCAATTGCAGGGGGCTATCATCATGACGCTTAACAAAGGCCCCCGCATTCTGGCCCTCTACTCTAAAATCAAAATCCACTAACACTGCTCTTGCGCAACCATCAACTGGGTACTTGGAGGTATCCTTATTTTTTATCATTTACCCGTATTGCTTCTATGTATATCATTTAACACAGGTAAAATAGTACATAATAACTCCATTTTTGTACTAATCAATTCTGTTAACAACTTGTTTGTTGATGTTTTCCAGGCATTTGTCCTTAAGGAAATACCGCAGTGGTGACTGTAATGTCTCTAACTGCTACAATCTGCACCATTCTATCAGTCTAGCTTCTTTTCTTCGTGAAGCTACCTTGAGCGGTTTTACTTACACCTAATAATAGCTGTTTTCTGTCCTCTACTCTGTAAGTAGATATTATCAGTTACACTGGAACAAATGACGGTTACGGTTTATGATTTTGTTATTATTTAAACTGTTGTTTAGTATCAGTAGCTTATTTTTGGAGATATATAGGGGATTTTTGGGTATGCTTTTCAAGTCACGGTACAATCATGGTGTGTACGAAAACGAGGGCCCCTTTTTGTTGCTATGTTTCATCCGGTGGGAATCATAATTTCAAATTTGATTGGTGTCATCTTTTTAGGCGATGGTTTCTATCTTGGAAGGTAAAGTTGTTTTAACCAACTTAATATTGTTTGTTGTTTGCCTCTTATGTTTATGTCATTTGACATCCGCACATCACACATTTTGTATATCTAAATGGTCATAGTACGCATAAGTATTCTAAGACTCTCGGATAATCTATGCAGTTTGTTGGGATCAGTTGTTGTTGTGGCTGGGTTTTATACTGTGATGTGGGGAAAAGCCAAAGAACAAAAGGTCAATGTGGTTAACTCAAGTGTGAGCTCAAACTTAGACGATAAAGTGGCTCCTCTCTTGCAAGATGTAGAGGAGCAAAATAACCGGATTGCCTGACTCATACATTAATGTGGATCGGTGGGAACCTGCGAAACGAGTTAGAAAATGGGACTTGCTTCAAACATCACTCTCAATGCGGGAGTCTATCAATAGTTTCTGTCAAATCTACAAGTTTAGTTTATATTTTAGATTTAAGTGTTCATTCCATCTTTACTTCACCTTTAAATGCACATCACGTGAAATCATTGAATGTATGTCGCGCCTTTATCTTAGGAAATAGTTTTCGGTTCCTTTTGGCTGGATATAGATTTTTGTTAAACCATACCAAAATATAATTGTCCTGTTTATAAAGACCTCCTTATGTAATATTAAGACAATTGAAAATTAGTGATAAATATTCTCATTGTTTCAAGTGTATATCAGAGGTTTGTAGCTGTTAAAAATGTGCAGTATATGCATTGGGTGAAAAAAAAGTGAAGCATATAAGATATTGAGATTAATATTATTCATAAGTAGAGTTCAACTTAGGTTAACACAAAGATCTACAGGCAGGGTATGCATAAGATTATATATGCATTTTATTTAAAGCAAACAAAAGTCGACCCAAAAACACGCATCAAGGACTGGTAGTTTATGCTTTCAGGAGATACTCATCGATCTCCTTGAAATTCTTGGCAGCAAAGTCTCGGATCATCTCAGGATCAGGAACTTGTTCACTTGCTTTCTCGAACTCACAAAGCCATTTCACAAGGCTACCTTCTCCCTCAGGGATCACCTCAAGAGTAGCCTTGAAACTCTTGTAGTATTGCATCATGTCCCCATCAATCACACTATATGCAACTTTCTTCTTTGCTTCATCAAGCTCTTCGATCTTTTCTTTCGCTGATTTCACAATCGGCAAACCCCTTTTTCCATATAAAAACACCTGTTAGATATCCATATAGTTTTTAAACTGCAGCGTTCGACCCAACACTGCATTAAGTGCAATTTGCACCAAGGGTGCTTATGCATAATGCATGCATGCATATACTTCAACATATTTTTGTAAAGTTAACCAAGTTGCATTACATTACCTTCAGCAAAGTTAACCATTCGGACGGATCCAACGCTATGTCCATCGCCTTCAAGAATTTCAACATTCTTATAAAGATCAGAGCAAACTTTAGGAAAAATATTGGCAGAGTCCATGATACTTTGCCAGAACTTATCAGCACCAGATTTCACTTTCACTTCAACATCAAGCTTCCCTATAGTTGTCATGTCAAAAGTCAAATAAAATTGAAAAATTAGAATGTTAAAGTGAATGAAAAGTGTAGTAAAGATATGCAGAATGACAATGATATAGAGTTGCTTATATAGTACCAACATGGGTTTAATGTTTTGTAAGGGGGTAGTTGGAAATTGCATTAAGTATGGGGGTCATTTATGAGGTATTATATTTAGTTGAGATATGTTCATACTTACTAGCTTATTAAGGGTTTAAGTTAAGGGTTTACAGATGATGAAGGGGGTAGTTGGTAAATGCATTAAGTGAAGATGGTCATTTATGAAGCATTTGTCAATTTTGTGGTTGATTGCTTTAATGATGGCATGTGGTGTCGGACTCGAACATGTGACTTATTAAATAACCGCTTACAAGAGTAATACCTTAACCAACATACAAGTTATGAAAATCGTATAAGCGAAACGAGACAATTTCGATTAAGTCTCCGAAATCAACGAGACAACTTCGATTTAAGTCGAATGTTGAACGAGTAAATGGAAATGTACAAGCAGAAATTACCCGCGCGTTGTTGCCAGACTTTTTTTTTGTTTGGATTTATTTTTTCGGTCTCATTTTTAATAGTTTTTTTTCTCATATTAAATATAAGGCCCCGTTACTTAACTCTAGCGGACGCATTTGTCTTCTTATTGTAATTTTGGTGCGGAGTTTATTTTTCGTCTCATAACATTTTTTGGTAACCCAGGCCGAAAAGAAAAGTTGTAAAAGTTAAAAATAAAAGCACGTCTCGTAAAGTTTTTTTTCTTCTTATTTTTAGCGAAAGAAGTAGGAGTGGGAGGGATTATAAACTTTTTTTTTTGGGCCGATGAAAAGTAACCATGCAAAAAAAAAAAAAATAGTTGGGCTAAATGTTGGACTAAACTTAAAAAAAATACTTGGGCCGGGCCAAAAAAAAAAAAAAATACTTGGGCCGGGCCAAATTTGAGCCCAAGTGGCCCAAGTCAAACATTTGGCCACTGTTGATGAACAGTGGTCAAATGTTTGTGTTATAGTATATTGTCAAATAAAATTTCATTAACAGTTTCAGAAAAATCCCCCAACATTCCTTTGAATGCTACAGGGTTGTTGATAAAGAGCCTTTAGGGGTGTTGATCGGTTTGCGGTTATTCGGGTTCTCGATAATTTTTTTGTCACCCCGAAAACCGAACCAAAATGAAAAACTGAATTTGAATTCGATTCGATTTTCGGGTTGACCCGAATAACCCGAAGTACACACTTTAATTTTAAAAAAATAATAATTACATAAATATTTAGCCAAAAAAAATATTTCAAGAATAAAAAGTGTTTTTTTTATATTAGAATAAAATTTTATTGGTAATTATATATATATAAACATATAAAAAATATATATATATATATATATGATATATATTATATATTATAAATAATATATATATATATAAATATATATAAAACATTTACATATAAATTTCGGTTTGCGGTTGGGGATATGGATTTGGTAACCAAACCGAACCGAAAACCGAATTTATATAAATGTAATATATATATATATATAATATATATATATATATATATATATATAAAATATATATTATATATATATATATATATATTTATATATAGATATATAATGAAAAAGCCAATTAAATTTTATCAAATATAAAAAAAAACTTGTATTCTTGAAATTATTCGATTTGCTAAATATCTATGTAATTATATATTTTTTAAATAAATGGGTACTTCGGGTTATCATCAACCCGAAAATCGAATCGAATTCAAATTCGGTTTTCAGTTTGGTTCAATTTTCGGGTTGACCCAAAAAAATTAACCGAATAACCCAATAACCGAACCAATCAACACCCCTACAGGCTCTTTATCAACAACCCTGTAGCATTCAAAGGAATGTTGGGGGATTTTTCTGAAACTGTTAATGAAATTTTATTTTACATTTTATTTTACAATATACTATAACACAAACATTTGACTACTGGGCCAAATGTTTGACTTGGGTCACTTGGGCTCAAGTTTGGCCCGGTCCAAGTTTTTTTTTTTTGGCCCGGCTCAAGTATTTTTTTTTTAAGTTTAGTCCAACATCTAGCCCAACTTTTTTTTCTTTTTTTTCGCATGGTTACTTTTCATCGGCCCAAAAAAAAAAGAGTTTATAATCCCTCCCACCCCCACTTCTTTCGCCAAAAATAAGAAGGAAAAAAAAATTTACGAGACGTGCTTTTATTTTTAACTATTTACAACTTTCTATCGGCCTGGGTAAAAAAAATGTTATGAGACCGAAAAAATAAATCCGCACAAAATACAATAAGAAAGAAAAAATGCGCCGCAGTAACGCGCGATTATCATTTAATATGAGAAAAAAAACTATTAAAAATGAGACCGAAAAAATAAATCCAAACAAAAAAAAAGTCTGGCAACAACGCGCGGGTAATTTCTGCTTGTACATTTCCATTTACTCGTTCAACATTCGACTTAAATCGAAGTTGTCTCGTTGATTTCGGAGACTTAATCGAAATTGTCTCGTTGATATACGATATCATAACTTGTATGTTTGGATAGGTATTACTCTGTAGCGGTTATTTAATAAGTCACATGTTCGAGTCCGACACCACATGCCATCATTAAAGCAATCAACCACAAAATTGATAAATGCTTCATAAATGACCCTCTTCACTTAATGCCTTTACCAACTACCCCCTTCATCATCTGTAAACCCTTAACTTAAACCCCTTAATAAGCTAGTAAGTATGAACATATCTCAACTAAATATAATACCTCATAAATGACCCCCATACTTAATGCAATTTCCAACTACCCCCTTACAAAACATTAAACCCATGTTGGTACTATATAAGCAACTCTATATCATTGTCATTCTGCATATCTTTACTACACTTTTCATTCACTTTAACATTCTAATTTTTCAATTTTGTTTGACTTTTGACCAGTGACAACTAAGGAAAGCTTGATTTGATGTGAAGGGAAATCTGGCGCTTGATAAGTTCGGCAAAGTATCATGGACCTCTGCCAATATTTTTCCTAAAGTTTGCTCTGATCTTTATAAGAATGTTGAAATTCTTGAAGGCGACGGACATAGCGTTGGATCCGTCCGAATGGTTAACTTTGCTGAAGGTAATGTAATGCAACTTGGTTAACTTTACAAAAATAAGTTGAAGTATATGCATGCATGCATTATGCATAAGCACCCTTGGTGCAAATTGCACTTAATGCAGTGTTGGGTTGTATGCAGTTTAAAACTATATGGATATCTAACAAGTTGTTTTTATATGAAAAAGGGTCGCCGATTGTGAAATCAGCGAAAGAAAAGATCGAAGAGCTTGATGAAGCAAAGAAGAAAGTTGCATATAGTGTGATTGATGGGGACATGATGCAATACTACAAGAGTTTCAAGGCTACTCTTGAGGTGATCCCTGAGGGAGAAGGTAGCCTTGTGAAATGGCTTTGTGAGTTCGAGAAAGCAAGTGAACAAGTTCCTGATCCTGAGATGATCCGAGACTTTGCTGCCAAGAATTTCAAGGAGATCGATGAGTATCTCCTGAAAGCATAAACTACCAGTCCTTGATGCGTGTTATTTTGAGGTCGCCTTGTTTGCTTTTAAATAAAGAGATGCATATATAACGGCTTATCATACCCTGGCTGTAGACCTTTTGTTAACAAGTTGAACCTCTACTTATGAATAATATTAATCCAATATCGTATAATGCTTCACTTTTTTTCACCCAACGGCATATACCACACTTTTTAACAGCTACAAACTCTGATATACACTTGGAAAAAAAAACAATGAGAATATTTATCACTAATTTTCAATTGTCTTAATATTACATAAGGAGGTCTTTATAAACAGGACAATTATATTTTGGTATGGTTTAACAAAAATCTATATCCAGCCAAAAGGAACCGAAAACTATTTCCTAAGATAAAGGCGCGACATACATTCAATGATTTCACGTGATGTGCATTTAAAGGTGAAGTAAAGATGGAATGAACACTTAAATCTAAAAAAAAAAAATTAAAACACCCCTAAAAACTTGTAGAGTATTGACAGAAAATAATTGATAACTCCCGCCATTGGAGAGTGCTGGTTGAGAGCAAGTCCCATTTTCAACTCGTTTCGGCAGTTCCCCCCGATCCACATTAATGTGAGTCAGCAATCCTGTTTTTGCTCCTCTACACTTGCAGAGTAGGAGCCACGTATCGCTAGTTTTGAGCACACACTGAGTTAACCACATTTGACCTTTTGTACGGTTTGCTTTGGCTTTTCCCACATCACAAGTATAAAACCCAGCCCACAACAACAACTGAGCCCAACAAACTGGCATAGCAATATCCGAGAGTCTTAGAATACTTGTGTACTATGACCATTTAGATATACATAATGTGTGATGTGCGGATGTCAAATGACATAAACATAAGAGGCAAACAACAAACAATATTAAGTTGGTTAAAACAACTTTACCTTCCAAGATAGAAACCATCGCCTAAAAAGATGACACCAATCAAATTTGAAATTATGATTCCCACCGGATGAAACATAGCAACAAAAAGGGGCCCTCGTTTTCGTACACACCATGATTGTACCGTGACTTGAAAAGCATACCCAAAAATCCCCTATATATCTCCAAAAATAAGCTACTGATACTAAACAACAGTTTAAATAATAACAAAATCATAAACCGTAACCGTCATTTGTTCCAGTGTAACTGATAATATCTACTTACAGAGTAGAGGACAGAAAACAGCCTATTCTTAGGCTGTAAGTTAAAACCGCTCAGGTCAGCTTCCACGATGAAAGAAGCTAGACCTGATAGAATGGTGCAGATGAAGCAGTAAGAGAACATTACAGTCACCACTGCAGGGTATTTCTTAAGGACAAATGCCTGAAAACATCAACAAACAAGTTGTTAACAAGAATGCGTTAGTACAAAAATGATTATAATGTACTATTTTACCTGTGAAATGATATACATAGAAGCAAATACGGCGTCAACTGATAAAAGGATACCTCCAAGTACCCAGTTTGATGGTTGCGCAAGAAGATTGTTAGTGATTTCTGATTTTAGAGTAGAGGGCAGAATGGCGGGGCCTTTGTAAAGAGTCATGATGATAGCCCCTGCAATTGACACTACAGTGCCGATGGATTTTGCCAGTGTGGTTTTGCTTCTAAAGTCGGCTGCTTCCATCCTAAAACCACCAATTTAAATTGATTTAGACTCGATGTTTTGCATTGCGGCGAAGTAGAAAGTGTTAGCATAAAGAGATTTATAATTACCTACAAATGATGGCGAGTACGAATGTACAACCTGGAATGAGATTTAGTAATGTGGTTCCAAGAGTTGCAGACGATAATGAGACACCAGTAAAACCAAATATCTGCGCCAAGAAACTTCAAATAATAAAAACCAGTCAATAAACAAACAGAAATAATAAAGAAAGAACATCAACAAATTTCTAGCTAAAACGTATTGTTGTAGATTACATACCCCAGAAGGCCCATAATGAAAAATCCGCATATCACCCGGGGGAAGATAAGTGGAAGGATTAGGTGTCGGCAAAACACATAAAGATGAATGAGGTTTGAATTTCATTCATTACATCTTATATAGAGATTACAATTACTAATATATAAAACGAGAGGCGAGCCGGCATAGTGAGCAGGGGTCACCGGACCCTCTAGTTACTGACTCTGGGCTCGTCATAGGTAGTTTCTGAATATTAATCTAAACAGTTAACATCTTATTTCTTTTTTCACAAATGTGCTTATAAGCTTAGTCGCTGTATGAAAACATAATGTTGATCCAAAAGCTTAGTATTGGGGTGTTTGGCAAACCATGTTATAAAGGTAATAGGTGTTGATGTAAAACAGCTTAATAAGGGGATAAGTTGATTCCAAATAGCTTTAACAGCTAGAAGAACTTCTATACGGAGTAATAGTTTTTGCATATATTGATGTTTCGGTGGAGCGATATTCATGTGAATTTCACCTACAGATTCAGCACTAAGCAAAATGTTACGATCCCACATCGGCAAGTATGGGATTAGGTTGGTGACGTTATAAAGTCGAGTGTGGCCCTCGTTATTTTAAGCTAGCTTTTTGGAATGAGTTCTACACCTAGCTTATGACATGATACGTTGGTTCTTCAAAGCTTTGGGTATTGTTACAAACCCACATCGGGCAAGTATGGGATTGGTCGGTGGCTTATAAAGTCTATCTTTTTGGAGTGAGTTCTACAACTAGCTTATGGCATGACATGCCGCGGGCGAAGTATGGGATGGGTTCATATCACAAAACCAATCTCAATCATCTCCTAATCATATACTTATAAAATAATATACACCAATCCATATAAACAGTGGTAAAAATATACCTGTGGATGATAAAAGAAAGAGGAAGAAGGATAAGTGAAGCAAGAGCATTGGAGTAGAAGATGAATGAGTAGCTTGACATGCCATCTGCAATGGCTGCCTTGCTGTACACCATCAGCAGCACTTGTGCCACCTGTGTTCCCACCATGCCCACATATTCCTTCATCTTTCTTACTCAACTCCACAAGTCAACTGCTGTGTATCTTAATTTGCTGTTGACTTGTGGAAATAGTACCTACCTACTCCTGCATCTATAGCCAGCCAAAAGGGGCAAATTTGTCCATTTATAGGTTTTTGGGTTAGTTGGTATTCTTGAGATTCACTGAGGTGTTAGGTACACACAACCAACTAGGAAAATATAGTATCTCAAGGTGACTACACATGTGGACTTGATTATTATATATATATATATATTATAATATATATAGATACACAGTTTTACGTAATCGTTTTGGGACGTAGTTGATACATTAACCGAGCCCATCGGGTTTCACTGTGGGCCCGCCCATTTCTTTTTTTAATTTCGTTTTGACATTCTTGTTATAGTAACCGGCCCATCGGGCTACTACTATGGGCCGGCCCATTTGTTTTTTTTTTAATTAGGCAACTTTAAAAAAAAATCCACGGTACAAAGTTACAGAAGTATTTATTTATTTAGATCAAAAAATATTCGCGACATGGACCAAACACATAAGCCCATATAAAAAACTATTAAACCATAGAGACCGGCAAAAATAAATCCGCACAAATTAATATAAAAAAATTGATCGGCACAAAATAGGAAAAAATATTACAAAAGTACTGATTTATTCAGATAAAAAAATACCCACGACATGACGCCTAACACATAAACCCATATCAAAAACAAACTATTAAACATAAGACCAGAAAAATAAACCCGCACAAAATAAAAAAATAAAAAAAATTAACGCCTCGCATCAACGCGCGAGCAATCATGCTTAACACATACTTACCCAAATCTCATAAAATTATATTAAAAAAAACCCAAATAGCTAAAAAAAAACCCTTTAAACATGAGGCCCAACAAATAAGCCCATATAAGAAAAAAAAACAAAGTATTAAACATGAGACCGAAAAAATAAACCAACACAAAAAAATTAACGTCCCGCAGCATCGCGCGGGCAATCACGCTTGTTATGTATAAAAATCAGCATCATTAACCGAAAACTAGAAAACTAAATAGTAAATACTATATTCAATTAATTATAAAACCCTACAAAAAGCAGGAACACCGGGTTCAATTAAATGTTTCAACCCGGCCCGACCCGCTATTTAATTAAATGTTGATCCGGGTACAATTAAACCAGGTCTTCCGTTCAATTAGTGCATTCCCGATTCACTCTCATAGTTCACTCTCCTACATTACGGGTCCTCCTCGCTTCTCCCATATCTTTTCTACCTCCATCTGGATTTCACTAATCTCTCTAAACACCACATCATCTCTCTGGCTTATAGGTGTTTTGTGATAATCGTGTTGAAGGTTAACACACACAAAAACACACACAAACTTTCCAGCAATGTTTTCTGGGAAGTGACATTGTATAGCAGATTTGAGGATGCATATGGAGAAGAAAGATCATGTTGACACACATAGTGGGATGTAAGTTTTTTTTTATAAATTCCGCTATATTTTTTAACGATTGTGGTTAAAGAACACACACACACTTAATGATGGATTGCAGGTTACTTTATGATAAAATTAGGGTAATTTTTTAGTTTAGGGTTTTTGTTGATTTTGTGCTTTTTTATGTTTTTAGATTAGGGTTGTGTGTTAATTTAAGGGGTTTATAGGGGGTGTTCGGATTGGCTTATTTTACCAGCTTATGAGGTTATTTAATTTTGAGTTAAGTACATAAATCTTCCTTGTGGTTGTCCCGAAATTGCAACTTTCGTCCTAAGAGTCCCGAAATTACACCAGTCGTCCCTGTAGTTATCCATTTTGAGTTGACTGGTCCTTTCACCATAACTCAATCCGTTTTTCGTTATCTTTTTCTATCGTCAGGGGTATTTTCGGCAGATCAAGTGTTTCTCCATTAAATATCCACCTAACTTCTATTTAATTACACTCTTTTACTTTTTTGTTTCATTCTTCGTCCCTCCATCTTCTCTCACACATGCAATCCATGTGGTTGTTCTTCATTGTCTGATCATGGTGAAGTTAAGTGTTGATTTGAATGAGCCTAAAGATAGCTCAAAGACTGATAAAGCTACACAAAATGGTAAGAAAATTAGAATTTTGGCGTCGTGTTACTTATAATTGTGATTATGGTACAATTGTTGTTAATATTAAGTGGTTATAATTGCAGGTCGTACCCCTAAGTCACTGACATTGGAAATCCACCATGGCAGGTGGTTTACACCAACACCTAGTAGGTCTTACATTGTGGACAGTATCACAGGTTAATGTTTTTAAACATTGATGAGTTTGTTACATGACCTTAAAGATATGGTAGTTAAACTTGGTTATGGTGTAGAAGACTTAATGTACTGCTATTTTCTTGATACCAAGTTTAGGCTTAGATTATGGTCTGCACAGTTTGAATGTTGATGCTGATGTGTTAGAGATGTCAAAGTATGTTAAGGAATATAAGATCATTTTGGTGTATGTTGAACATGAAAGTAGTATCTTTGTTACACCTAAGAAGGGAGTTTCAATAGCAGTTAATAATCACTTAAGAAAAGGTCCTATAGAATTTGATAGCAGTCTTGATGTGAATAAGACTTTAACACCTATGTGTCAGAGGAATTTGACAAAAGAGTGAGAACAGGTTAGCTCTAAGTCATTAAGCATTGGTGAAGTAATGAAAAATTTGACTAAAAAACAGCCTTCTAGTTATGTGGAAGCACCAATTATAGTAGAGTGTGCTGAAGATCCTTTTGAAGAACTTGATGACATACTAGGTGAGTATGCACACATTGGGAAGCAGATAACTGGGAATGAGATCACTAGGAATGAGATCACTAGGAATGAGAGCACTAGGAATGAGATCACTGGGAATGAGATCACTGGGAAGCAGATGGTAGTTCATGTAGGTAACAGTTCTACAGTCGATGATGTGCTTGAATTGGAGATGCTATTTGAGACAGAAGGGGTTGGTCCTGTTGGAAAGTTCAAAGAAGTGGAGGTTGATGCAGATAATGAATCAGAAGAAGAGAGTGACACAGAAGGAGATTATACAATGGATAGTGATTCAGAGGATTTGGATTATGATCCAAAGCATGATGATGTGTTTGATGATGATGAGCATATAGTTGAAGAAGTTCATGTGAATATGAATAATTTCATATTCACTGCAGACCCTAAACATGATACAAGTATAGGTGGTGTTGATGTTCAAGATGATGATCTAGATGTCATTGATTATGACTCATTTGGCAGTGACTTAGATGATGGAATTGATTCTGAAAGGAGAATGCAACTTAGGGAATTAAGAAGAATAGGCAAGCAAAAAAACAAGGGTCCCAATAAGTATTACTTCTACTTAGGGCAGCAATTTGCTAGTAAGGAAATTGTGAAAGGAAGAGTTAAGAAACATTCAGTTGAGACTAGAAGACAACTAATACTAGTAAAAAATGATAATGAAAGGGTGAGAGTTAGATGTCAAGGCACAATTCCAGCATTGGTCCCTTATGTTGCTATTGATAATAATACGGACAAAAATGTATTTTCTCAAACAAAAGGTGGTCCAGCCATTAGAGAGAACATCAATAGTGGCAAGCAGAATATTTTAGGTAAAGACAAAACAGTGGAGGGGAAGGGTAAAAAGGTCAATACACCAAAGAAAGTAGACAAAAACTCATGCCCTTGGACAATGCTTGTTACATACACTAAAGAATGCAAATGGGAAGTAAGAACATTAATGCATACAATCAAAAGCAATTAAAGCTTGTACATCTAGGTTTCTTGCAGATCATGTTATCAAATCACTTGCTACTAATCCTGATATTCCTGTGAGGGCAGTTCAAGATCAAATGCAGAAACAATTTGAGGTGGGGGTCTCAAAGATGAAAGCTTTTAGGGCAAAGAGAATTGCATCTGATATTATGACAGGTAGTTACAGAGAGCAGTATTCACTGCTTAGAGAATATGCCCAAGAATTGATCAATCAAAATCCAGGCACAACTGTCCGGATTGATGTACAACAAGAACCAAATCCAGAGTCTCTTACAAGAACTTTTAGAAGGGTGTATGTGTGTTTGGGAGCTCTCAAACAAGGTTTTAGAGCTTGTGGGAGAGAAATCTTGGGATTAGATGGATGCTTCATGTCAGGTCCTTGGCCAGGTCAAATACTAACAGCAGTTGGGGTTGATGCAAACAATGGGATTTATCCAGTAGCATATGCTATAGTTGAAGCAGAAAGTAAGGCATCTTGGTGTTGGTTTTTGAACTTACTTGGGGAGGATCTTGGTATAGAAGCCAACTTCAACTACACTTTCATTTCTGATAGGCAAAAGGTACACATTTTATTGTATAATTTGTTATGTGTTTTATGTAAACTTAGCAAAGGTACAGTTTTAATCCCATCCTTAACCTTAACTGTCCACAGGGACTTACACAAGCCATTGCAATGTGTTCCAAGTGCTGAACACAGGTATGTGTTAGGCATATTCATGAGAATATGAAGTCACAATTTAAAGGAGGTGTGTACAAGGAGATGCTCTGGAATCAGCCGAAAGCCTTTTATTTGAAGTGAATTCAAGAAAAAGATGGGTTAGCTCAAGTCAATCAACTATGATGCTTATAATTGGTTGATGAAGATTCCATTAGAACAATGGAGCAGAGCCTATTTTTCAGGTAATTAAATAACTCACAATGGACAAAACCATATTAATAATCGGTCATATGATAATATAGTGTGTCATTTGTTTATAAGGCAGAGCCAAATGTGATCTACTAATAAACAACATCTGTGAGGTCTTCAATGGGTAGTTAGTTGATAGCAGAGATCAACCTATCATTACTTGTTTGGAATATATCAAAGAGTACTTGATGAAAAGGATTGTGGTAGTTCAGAAAGTGATAGCTAAGACTGTTGGACCACTTACTCCTTCTATGAAAAAAATGTTTGATGCTATCAAAAGAAGCCTACCGAGTACAATGTTCAATGGAATGGAGGTTTTTTTATATCAAGTAACTGAACCTTACAAGGATCGGTATGTTATTAACATGGATAGAAGGGTGTGTTCTTGTAGGAAGTAGGAGCTGACTAATACCATGTAAACATGTTGTGGCTGTCAATATACAACAATGTCTGAAGAATTCAATGGGAGAGTTGGTAGACCTGACAATGAGGTTTCATTGCTGCTGTACACTTGACAACATGGGCACATGATACTCATTCAAGTGAACCCATGTAATGAAGGGATAGTGCCAGTATTGATCTAGAAAGTCTTAAGACCACCTTGTACAAACCCCCCAATTGCAAATGGGGGGGGGGGGGGGGGGGGGGGGGGTGGGGGGGGGGGGGGGGCGGGGGGGGGGGGGCACCAAAGAAGAGGAAGAAGTCAAATGATGAGATTGCAAGTCAAAGTGTTTCGTCAGGCAAGCTTTCTAGGAAGGGCAAGTCAGTCAGTTGTGGTAAATGTGGCAATGTGTCATAACTAGAAAGGCTGCAGAGGTCAAGGTGGTGGTTCTGGTCAAGCTGGTGCAAGGAAGGTCTCTGGTCAAGTTGCTGGTGCAACAAATGTATTTGGTTAAGCTGCTGGTGCAAGGAAGGTCCCTGGTCAAGCCGCTGGTGCAACAAATGTATCTGGTCAAGCTGCTGGTGCAAGGAAGGTCTCTGGTCAAGCTGTTGATGCAATAAAGGCCTCAAGTCAACCCAGTGCAGCACAAAGCACAACAAAACAAGGACCAAGGTAAGGTTTTCAGGGACCAATAGCAGGTCCAGCTTCTGGATCACAAATAAAGACCAAGAAACTTGTGGATCTTTGAACAATATGAATTCTATTTACTTTAATGTAATTAGAATTATAACTATAGTTGTCATGCAATAACTCTGTGTTTGGCTGACTCTGTGTTTGGTTTGTGTTTGGTTACAAGTATTAAATTTATGTTTAGACCTTCTAAAGTCAACTGTTGTTAAGAGTGTACATTATGTTGCTATTGTTACTAAGTTTGACTTCTAAAATCAAACATGGTTCTTACAAAACCATTGAACAAAACCAAATGCTAAATAATACAATGTATATAATAGAGACCAATTTCCATTACTGATATACCAAAACCATTGGTCCTCACATAAACAACAACTAAGATAAAAGTAGGAACAGGGCAAATGCTACCCGACTCAAAATCAAATACTTCTTCAAGTTCCTGTTTGCTTACACAAGCATCATCATGTTAGCTTCCATCATATTCCTCGCCCTCAACAAACCCGGTATTATCAACATAGCTCTTTGACACATAGGAGGATCTAACCAGTGAAAACAAATACAACGTTGGCCTTCAATCTTTGGGTAGCCAATGAACTTGCGACCTGGATTAGTATCAGTCCAGGATGTTCGGATGACTACAGGAAGCCCACAAAAACATAAGGCCATTGATCTTAGAGGTTAGGGTTCTTGGGAGTAGTTTTGGATTGGGTGAACTAGGAATTGGGCGATGTATCGAGGGAGTTATAAGGAGTGGGATTTGGCGGGAGATCATATGTGGGAGTTATATGGTAACACCGTTAGTCTTTGAGGTGGCAATTATTGTGATCTGCCAAAAATACCCCTGACGAGAGAAAAAGATAACGAAAAAACAAACAGAGGTATGGTCAAAGGACCGGTCAACTCAAAATGGACAACTACATGGACGACCGGTGTAATTTCGGGACTTTAACCACAAGGACGATTTATGTACTTAACTCTTTAATTTTTTGAGATAAATTTTTACACCCGCAGGCTTATTAGCAGCTTGCTTTTTTGGTGCTTATGGGGTTATTTTGTTGATGTTATGCCTTATTTATAAAACATTGTTTCAAGATAGTTGGATTAGTTTTTTTCCCCGCTTATGAGCTTTTTTTGTAAAGCAAGTAAGGTTATTTATTATGCTTGGCGGGGTTCCTTGGTGGGGCAACACCACGAGAATGGTGTTTTCATCCTTGGTAGGACAAGGCTCTTCTAACCGGAGGAGACTGTAACATTCCGTATTTTCAGGTCATTTACGACGTCATCTATTTCACTAATTATTATTTTTTTTCGTACGCGTTCGCTTTTAAATTTAATAGTTAAGTTAAATCGCGTAAGTTAAAAATTATCGTTTAGCGTAAACGGACACCAAACAAATAAATGTTTACATCAAGCAAGTGTTAAGTAATTATTTTGAGTATAATTATTAACTTTGTTTATTTTATTTTTATTGGTTACGTAAATTGATTACGTTTCGCGATAAAATTTCGTTTAGGCATACCCGGAACCACCAAAACTTTTCTACGCTTCAACAAATACCCATGATTATACCCAATGCCTAAAGTTTTATCAAATATCACCCATATTAACATTGTTAGTCATATTGTGCATAAAATAAATAAGCTAGATCATACACATTACAAGTTTTACCTTTATGAAAAAAAAACTACAACTTATATCTTCAATATAATGCAAGATATTTTGCAAGACACCAAAAATAATCTAGTACATCCCCCCTCCTCCTTATTTTCGTGGGATGCTTCCCATATTAGGGAACCATGAGCACACAAACACTTAGCTAGGACCATGTATAAACTCTAGCCATTAATACCTAGCTCATGACTAGTTAGCAAGACCAAAGACCCCTAAAACCCTCCCCTTGTTTTACTCATCTTGTCTTGGACTTATACAAGCCATCTTTGACTAGCTAAAGAGTTTATATACATATGCATACTAGTTAGTTTATCACACACACCTCATTTCATTAACCAAAAAACTTCACAAACTCTCTTTGTCTCTCCTTCATGTCACGGCAACAAACACCCCTTTAAAATAATTCATACCTTGATTTTCCAAGACCATACAAGTATTACTACATCCTTCCTATGATAACCTAAGGTATTTTGAAGGTTAGGATAAGTATTTTCAAGTGTTGAAGCAAGAAAAGCAAGATTAGGGTTTTCATTAGAAAATTTGGGTTTCAAGAGTGCAAGCTTTGGTTTTATATCTAAACAAGGGTTTAGATACTTTGGTTCATCACCCTACATCTCATTAAGGTTATCTATAAACCTTTATGTCCTTACTTTTTATCATTTTATGTGTTTATGTGTTCTATTTAGAAATATCACCATTATGATACTTTTAAACATGTAATTAATTTATAAAAAACAAAAAAAACCGGTCCAGCGTGGAAGGTAACTGCCACGTGTCAGTCAAAATTTATGATATGGGTGATATTAGAACAATATTTGAAAGTTCGTTGGTGTAGGTAGGACGAAATTTAGTTCGTTGGCGAAGTCGGGACAATTTTGAAACTTCGTAGGTATTTTATGACATTGACCCTACTTTTAAACATGTAAAACATATTTCTACTTGTGGTTATGATTTTGAACACTTTTACATATGTTGTGTAGTTGATACTATC
>BQNB010005534.1:5132-96977 GCA_026074375.1 Tanacetum coccineum
ACGTATAAATTTTACGTAACCGATAAAAATGAATGGAAAATGACAATAATTATTCTCAAAATAATTATTCAACGCTTGATTAATGTAAACCTTTAATCGTTTGGTGCCCGTTTACATTGATTGATCATTTTTAGCTTACGCGATTTAACCTAATAACTACGATTAAAAATTAAACGCGTACAATACTAAAAATACATAGCGGATTTATTGATGACGTCAATAACCCTAAAACACGGGGTGTTATAGTCTCCCCAGGTTAGATGAGCCCTGTCCTCAAGGCTTAGACGCGACACTTGACGAAGGTGCGGTCTTTGCGAAGAGGTGTGGGTATTTCTTCTTGAATTGGTCCTCGCGTTCCCACGTGAACTCAGGACCTTGCTTGGAGTTCCATCAGACCTTAACTAATGAGATTCGGCTTCGCTTCAGCCGTTTGACTTCACGGTCTATGATTTTTACCGGTTATTCCACAAAATGAAGCTTATCATCCAACTGAAGTCCATCTAACGGAACGGCTAACGGTTCATCGGCATAGCACTTTTTCAAATTGGATACATGAAACGTATTATGAATTCTGCTCAGCTCTTCTGGAAGCTCAAGCTTGTAGGCAACCGTTCTAACCTTTTCTAACACTTTGAAAGGTCTAATATACCTAGGGTTTAACTTCTCTCGTTTGCCAAAACATACTACTCCTTTCCAAGGAGAAACCTTTAGCATAACTCTATCCCCGACTTGAAATTCCATTGGCTTACGCTTTAGATCCGCGTAACTCTTTTGTCGATCGCGAGCAGCTTGCATTCTCTGCTTTATCTGTACGATCTTCTCAGTTGTTTCTTGAATTAATTCTGGACCGAGGATTTGAGCTTCTCCAACTTCGGTCTAACAAACAGGTGAACGACACTTTCGACCATAAAGTGCTTCGAATGGTGCGGCCTTAATGCTAGCGTGATAGCTATTATTGTATGAGAACTCGACTAATGATAAATGGTTAATCTAACCCTTTCCAAAGTTGATCGCACAAACACATATCATATCTTCAAGAGTTTGAATAGTCCTCTTGCTTTGCCCATCGGTTTCTGGATGGTACGCAGTACTCATATCCAACCTAGTACCCAAAGCATTCTGAAGAGACTTCCAAAAATTTGATGCGAACCTCGGGTCGCGATCACTAATGATTGAGACAGGTATTCCATGCCTCGTGACAACCTCCTTCATGTATAATCTTGCAAGTTTATCCAAAGGATCGGTCTCTCTTATTGGCGTGAAAATTGCAGACTTAGTGAGTCGATCAACAATCACCCAAATAGTGTCGTATCCTTGCGACGTCTTAGGAAGCTTCGTGACAAAATCCATCGTGATGTTGTCCCACTTCCATTCTGGTATCTTGGGTTGTACCAACAATTCTGATGGCCTTTGATGTTTAGCCTTGACCTTAGCGCAGGTCAAATACTTGCTAACATATGTGGCGATGTCGGCTTTCATATTGGGCCACCAATATAACTTCTTCATGTCCTAGTACATCTTGTCGGAACCCGGATGTATAGAGTACTTTGATTTGTAGGACTCGTGCATGATCACATTCTGCAAATCGCCATAACAAGGTAACCAACTCCTGCCATTTAGGCACATGGTTCCATCCGCACGTGGTTCCAACTTTTGTTCTCTAATCGCCTCTGGATTTTTAGCGTTTTCAACTAACATTCCTCTAACATCTTCCTTCGTGATGTTCTCAGGCTTTCGTGCTTCAGTCTGAGCATCCAAAATTTGTTTGGGAAGATCCAAGCTAATAGTTATGACTAAAGCTTAAACTCTTAACGGTGGTTCTCGTTCCTTCCTGCTCAAAGCATCAGCAACGACATTTGCTTTGCTTGGGTGATAACGAATATCGCAGTCGTAATCACTGAGCAACTCCAACCATCGACGTTGTCTCATGTTCAACTCCTTTTGATCTAGAATATGTTGCAAACTCTTGTGGTCGATGAACACCGTACACTTAGTTCCGTATAAATAATGTCTCCAGATCTTGAGAGCGAACACTACTGCACCAAGTTCTAAATCATGAGTCGTATAGTTCTTCTCATGAATTTTCAATTGGCGTGATGCATAAGATATCACCTTCTCTCTTTGCATTACCACAGCGCCCAAACCTTTCTTTGAAGCATCGCAGTATATGATAAAATCTTTGCTTCCTTCGGGTAAAGCCAGAATTGGCGCACTACACAACTTCTGCTTCAATAATTAGAACGCTGCTTCTTGTTTATCACCCCACTCAAACTTGACCTTCTTTTGAGTAAGCTTGGTCATTGATTTGGCGATTTTTGAAAACCTTTCAATAAATCTCCGGTAATATCTAGCAAGACCTAAAAATTGACGAATCTTCGTCGGTGACTTAGGATATGCCCAATCTTTAACTAATTTGATCATGGTCGGATCCACGTAAATTCCTTCACTATCAATCACGTAACCAAGGAACTGTACCTTGGGAATCCAAAACTTACATTTGGAAAATTTTGCATACAACTCCTCTTTCTTAAGCAATTCTAAGATTAACTTAAGATGCTCTTCGTGCTCTTGCTTGTTCTTTGATTTTATCAGAATATCGTCAATGAAGACAATAACAAATTTGTCCAAATATGGTTTGCACACTCGATTCATGAGGTCCATGAATACGGCAGGTGCGTTCGTCAAACCAAATGGCATAACCTAAAATTCATAATGGCCGTAACGAGTTCTGAAAGTAGTTTTCGAAATGTCTTCCTCTTGAACCCTCAGTTGGTGATAACCTGACCTGAGGTCGATCTTTGAGTATACACTCGACCCTTGAAGTTGATCAAATAGATCTTTAATTCTGGGGAGTGGATAGCGGTTCTTCACCGTTAGTTTGTTCAATTCCCTGTAATCGATACACATCCAAAACGATCCATCCTTCTTCTTGAAAAACAAGACCGGAGCTCCCCAGGGTGAGGAACTGGTCTTATAAAGCCCTTGTCGGACAGCTCCTTTAGTTGTTCTGACACTCTTTCATCTCGGAAGGTTCCAATCGATAAGGTGCCCGTGCTACGGGTGCAGCACCAGGGACCAAATTAATTTAAAATTTCACTTGTCGAGTCGGAGGGAGACCCGGCAAGTCTTTAAGAAATACTTTGGAAAAATCTCGAACAATTGGTACATCCTCAAGTCGCTTCTTCTCCGACTTGTCTTCAACCTCCTTAGTAGTAATATGTGCTAAAAAGATAGGACATCCTTTTTAAATGTACTTTTGCGTCTTAGTGCACGAAATGATGTTTAGTCGTGTCGCATTTCCCTGATTACTTCCGTCACCATGTATGATTAAGGTTTCATTTCCCCAGGGAATGCGAACAATCTTCTCAGCACACTCAATGACTGCTTGGTACTTAGACAACTAATCCATACCGACTATAGCATCGAAACTACCAAGTTCCACTGGCATTAAATTTATGTTGAATGGGTGGTTCAGTAGATATAAGGTGCAACCTCTAAGAATAGTGTTTAACCCAATTATCCTTCCATTGGCTAATTCGACATCATAATAGTGGTCTAAGGTAGATGGCGCGATGTTAATTTAGGAACTAAATGCAGTAGACACAAAACTCCTATCGGCACCAGTATCAAATAATATAGAAGCATAGCGGTTGTTGAGAAGGAACGTACCCATCACCACGTTGGAGTCTGGGTTAGTCCCCGCATGTCCTACCGCATATACTCTTGCCGGAGCAGTGTCTTTCTTACCTTGGTTCCCACAGTTGTTGTTGTTCTTCAGTTTAGGGCACTCCCTCCTGAAGTATCCCTGAACTCCATACTCGTAACAAACAGGCCTCTGACCCGATCCAGTGCCCCTTTGATTGTTTGCATTGTTGGTATTCCCCACACTTTTACAGTCACAAGCGAGATGACCAACTCTGCCGCATTTGTGGCACTTTGGAGTACATGGACCATCGTGGTGATAGTTGCATTTGGAGCATAGGGGTTTAGATTCTTGAATTTCCTCTTGTTCTCAGCTTGTCTCTCAGCAATAGTACTGACTCTCTTATCCATCAGTTTAGTAGCCATTTCAACAGCCTCTTGCATGGTTTTCGGCTTAGAAGCTACAATGTTACCATGGATCGTGTCAGATAATCCACCAACATATCTCTCAATTTTGTCAGACTCCTCAGGAAACATTCTAACACACAGCAGTGCTAGTTCCTGGAAATGTTGATTGTACTTTACCAAATCAGTACAATCACTTTCAAGTTCCACAATTTAGCCTCAAGCTTTTTCATTTCATTCCTTGGACATTACTTGTCTGTCATCTTCTTCCTCAGCTCAGCCCAAGTCATAGCATATGCAACGTCATGAGTGACAGTCATAACATGGGAATTCTACCATGTTAGAGCACCTACTAAAAGGGTGCAAGTAGAAAATTTGATCTGATTTTCCACTGAGCAGTTACTTATTCGGAAAACAGTCTCCATTCTTTCAAACCATTAGGTTAATTTAACTACCCCTTCAGTGCCCTTGAAGTACAGTGGTTTACACATCATGAAATCCTGGTAGGTGCACTCTCGAGTAACGCGTTCAGATCCTCTGACATCTGTTCCTGATGTATGGCTGTCGACGCCATTTCTGGTTGCATCGCGTGCTGCTAAGGCGGCATTAACTCTTTGGTCAATCATAGCCTGCAGTTGGGCGTTAGTGACTAAGGTAGTGGCGGTTGTTTCCGGACCGGGGGTTGGTGTGGCTCGTGTTGACCTTGTGGTTCTCTTTGGTGCCATTTTCTTCAATCATAAGAAAATATAATACCTGTTAGATTTTCATAAAATCATAACAATGACATGACATAATCATGATAAATAAAGTGAAATCACATCATACAGTGAAATACACAATTGAATTGTAATTAACAATGATATAACCAAATCGACATTCATTCATAAACAAATTCGATTTTTGACGTGACATAATACCATCCTTCCATATATAGCTGGAAAATATACATGATTGTTCAGATACAAAATGATCATAATGATTAGGTTACAAAATAACATGACAACCCTAAGCCTTACTAGCCGGGATTACACCCGTAACGCTTAGTAGGCTATATACAAAATGTCTAGCCATAACAAGATCTAATCTAAGAACTACTACCAGCCTCTCCTGGCAGCTCTGGCTGAGTAGGACCTACATCGGGTCCCTGCTGTCCCTGTAGTGCAGTAACCTGTCCTTGTAATATGGCAACCTATCCCTGTAAGGCTGTAACCTGCCCTTGTAATGTGGTCACCAATCCCTGAAGTGGAATCATCTCTCTATGAAGTGACTGCATAACCGTCAATGTCTAAATAATCTGCTGCTGTCGAGTACGATTAGCAGTCCTCAACTCTCTCATCTCCTCGCGCCTCTCGTGGTCTGTCTTTAGCAGATATGAGATCGCTAACTGTCTCCTCCGATCAGCTGACTGTAACACCCTGATCTCTGATGTCTGTCCATAAACTGTGGTGCGTAGTGACATAACCTCACCTCGGGTAAGGTCAGTCGCATCCATCGCTCGTCCCCAAGCCTCTCGAGACATCTTAGCCTCAGTCTCCATCAGGTAACGTGTATATCTATGTGCACGTCTATCTCTAAACAACATGTTGATCCGACCGGCCAACATCTGTCTCTGACTCTGCTTATCGTCTAACATTGAATAGATCTCATCTGTGTCTCGTCTCACCAGAGTCTCAAACTCTCTCATGTGCTGACCCAACTTAGTATCTGTACTAACTGGTCCTCCCTGTAAGGTCTCTACAATCTCATCCCATGAATCTGTGATCCCATAGCCAACCTCTCTCTCTGGATCACGTCTAATCTCCCTGTCCATCGTGGCAACAAAGCCGTAGTCTGCCCTGAGACCTCCAGCTGGTCTGGCAGCAGCAGTAGCTGAGCTTTCCCCTACCTCATACCTGGGACCAAGAGCGATACCTAGCCTCTTTCGAGGTGGTAGGTTAACCTCTGGTCTATCCTTTCTATGTTTACCAAAGGGTAATGGTAGTGACTGAGAGGTAGATGCAGCCTCAGCTCTCCTCCGGATCATCGTCGCTTGATAACCCAGCGGACAATAGGACTAGGAGGTGGTGCTAGTGCTAACACAGGTGAGGGTGGTGATGGTGGTAATGATGAAGATGGTATTATAGGTAATGGTGGGAAAGGAATCTGAGGTGATGATGAAGACCATGGAGATAGTGGTGATGCTGGTGGTGAAGAAATAGCAAGCAGTCTAGCAACCTCTGAGTCAGTCCAAGCTGGTAAAGGTACTAGCTCAAGAATAGTAATCCTGGCTGTCATACGATAGGCAGGGTGAGGTGGCGGTGTGGTTGCAGACTCATCAGTCTCAAATGGCTTCGTCTTTTCCGCAGACGGGACCGTAGCCGGTAAGGCAACAACTACAGAGTCGATAGGAGCTGGGTGCTCCTCCTCCTCCTCAGCCTCGATGTCCATACCGTCATCCTGCTCCTCCTCACTGGCCTCGATATCCATAACATTGTCCTTATCCTCCTCGATGTCCATCTCATCGTCTCCGTCCTCTCCTCTGTCGGCAGGAAACTCAATAGGATCCTCCTCAGGATCTGCCTCATAATCAGACTCAGGAACATATCCCGGTAAGTCGGCAATGGGTGCAACATCATATGCATATGGCTGATCCTCTGCAACCATCTCATCATCATCATGCTCCGGACCTGGAACATAATCGGGTGAAGGTGGTGCATACTCTGGCTCCTCTGGACTAGGCATGTAATCTGGTGAAGGTGGAGCCTGTGCAATGACCTACGCATGCGGGTCATCTAACATCCAAGGCACTCCGTCATGCTCATGCTCATCAGCTCTCGATGATCTAATGTCGGACAAACCCTCGTATACGCTAGAAAGCTCTGTGTAAGTGACTCCCGATTCATCCGAATCTAACATGACTGTATCTGAAAATCCAAAATATAGCTTATATTATTATTTTAATATAAGACTCTTATAGTAATATACATTTATATCATAATATGTATATCAATTATGAATGCATCTAGTCCAACTAACTAATGCAACAAGTAGTGTATGCATGAATGTATATCCCGTGTAAACCCTTTTGTTTGAATACTCTTTTGAAAATGGTTATAGTCCAGCAAAAACATATGACCTGGTTCTCTATAACCTTGGCTCTGATACCAATCTGTAACACCTCCAAATTGTGTCGCAGCGGAATAAGGATCCGGGGCGTGTTACTTCAATGATCAATAACACAAGATATATATAGAACGACTCAAAATCCGTTTAAAACCGATACATTGGATTTAATAAAGTGCTTGATACAAAAAGCCCGAAGCTTTAACTTGTTCATTGTTATTATTACAAAGATACTAGTTCAAAACACTTGAAGTTCCCAAAAATGACAACCATATCTTTAACGTGACATCCCTTAACCAAAACCACCAATGTATCCCTTGTACCTCGTGCTTACTGATCCCTTAAAAAATATTGCTTTAAAACGTCAACAATAATGTTGGTGAATTCATAGGTCTGATAAATCGTATATTGTAGGACCACAAGATTTCCCAAATGTATGATAATGCAACAGATGCAAATAATCATATAATTGTAATTACGTTGCTCTAAGCTCATGACACTGAAGCTTGACGTGAATGAATACCAAATTAATGGCCTACATTGCCCGTGATGATGTTCTAACCCGCAACATCCTATATTCGACATGGTATACGTTTGTTTGTTTGGTGATAGCTAGTCACCCGAACGGGGATGTCAATCCTAATAGATCTATTAATAACATTCACGCTAACAATCTTGTAATTGACAGTTCATGATTCATGGGCTCAGATATGGGTTATCGTTACTTAGGCAACACGTAATCATAATGTGAAACTTAACCACTTGTGTCCAATTGTAAAGCATCACATGTTTTTCACCCCAAAAACTTGTAAAACAAAAGTATGTAAAACGTGGGGCTATGAACTCACCTTGAGTGAGCAAATGCCAAGTGTATCTCAAATAATGCGTCACGTAAACGATCGAATGCAACCTAAATTAATATAGGTCGTATAAGCACTAATCATAATGAGTAACCTCTACCATGCATAAGTCTATTTAGCTAATCACCATCTAATTGTTTTGATTAAAACTGTGTTTAACAAGTTAAAACGTTTATAATCATCGTTTTAGCAAAACTGACATAACTTTCGCGTTTTAAGTCCGTTTGAGTTGATTCTTGCACTCACGTTTTCGTATTGAGTCGAGTTATCAAAATTTGACATTTTCAAATTTTAGACCTTCTGATGAACAGTAAATTTACTGTTCCCAACAGATGTGTTCTTTCCCGAAATCGTTTTCGTTATCGTAAAACTTGTAAATGCCGTATTTTATTCGTTATAGCTCCGTTTTTAGTGATTCCTTCGACCACGTTCTCGTTATTGAAAGTTCTATAATTATATCAAAGTTTACGAACTAAAATTATAAAACTTCTGTCATGAATAGTAACTTTTATAAAGATAGTTTTATAAAAGTATTAATTGTCAAAAACTTTCGAAATTCATAACTCGTTTGTTATTAATTGAAAAATTACGATTCTTATCATTTTAGAATCCTAAAATTATATGTAATCTGAAAAAAATACTTAACTTGCTGTCTCGAATGATTTTTATAATTTGTTTTATAACAATTCTTTTATAAACTTTTTTATTTATCGCGTAACTCGTTTTTAACGTATCTTTTTCGTTATTAATCCGTTTGACAAGTTTCTTATCATTCCGGAATCGTCGTGAGTCGTTTTCCTTATAAAAATATAAAATAAATATATTTTTATATGACTTTGGGCAGAATGTTTTCATAGGTTCGATAAGTCCGTTTTTGACCTCATTTTCATACTTTATAACTTTTACATATAAACCAAAAGTGTACAAATCTTCTCATCTCTTGTAACCTTATTTTGATGTTCATATAACATTAATATATGTCCATAATCATCATTAACATGTTTCTTGTATTTCTTTTACTTGTAACATATTAAGGAAGCTTTAAAAACCCTAATATATACTTAATCATTTTCACACTAAAACCACATGTATAATACTTTCTCATCCTCTTCATCATGATATTACTAATATTACAACATATATAAAAGTATACAAGATGATTATTTCCAATAAAAACTCCATTTTCATAACGAAAATCCTAAATGGTGATTCAAGCTAACATAGATCTAACATATGGATAAAAATAATAATTTCAAGAACATAAAGAGTTCTAGTGTAACAACCGATAATTTTCAGAACAGATTTAAATAATAAATTATATTTATTATTACACATCTCTCATGTGCAAATTAATTTTTAACTTATTTAACTTGAAAACAAAAAGATATATTTCATTTCTAAGCTGACGTATCAGAAACGAACCACTAAATCACGTTTTCACGATTCGGACCCTAAAGCAATTTGATGTAAAACGACATTCCAGACAACTTTTCAGTTTTGCCCGAGACCCGAAAACAGTCAGAAGATGACTAAAAGGCCCCCGTGAAATTTTACTACACAACGCGTACCGACCCAAAATAATTAAATTTATATTTAATTATCATAATTTATTAAATAAAAATATTTAATAAATTAATTATCATGTTATTCAATAACATTTGTTAAAAACGCAAATATTCGAGAAAAAGACCATTTTACGGGCAAGTTTATCGAAAATATTAGAAATGGATAATAAACGTTTTAAATGTATTTTATAAAACGTTTACGGTAATAAAGTTGTGTAAATATTCGTTTTTATCAGAAAAATGATTTGGAAAACAATGGCGCAAGTTTCACGCGTTAAAAATTTCATTAAAAGTTACACAACTAACCCTAGCTTGTTAGCTACTTGCCATTTTTCTTATAAGTTTTATTATAAATAAAAGATTTATTAACAAAAATTTCATTTCCATCTCCAACAAAACACACACACACACTCAAGTCACTCTCTCCCTCCCCATGAATTCCGGCAGCCACCGGCCAACCTTCGGCCGCCACTTTTTCCGGCCAAACGCCGCCGAAAAAGTTTTCCGGCGAGTCTCCGGCCGAAACCCAAAAACAACCCTCATCACCCGATCTATCGAACCATCCACCCACGCGCCGCCACGCTCCACCCATCACCCCCGCTGTCACCGGCTGTTACCACAACCACGATGCCACCACCTCCTGCCACCGCAACCAACACCACCACCACCGTCGCACCACCACTGTCATCATCATCATCATAACACCACGCAACCACTACCCTCACCCACGCACCACATCCACCAACCCCACCACAGCCATCAACAGCGGCTGCCACCGCCACCTTGGCTGCTACTTCCATCGCAGCCTCCATCACCACCGCCACCAGCACACTGACGCCGCGTTTGGTTTTATACCACAAGTGTGCGTTTGGTTTTATTAAGGCACTAGGGTGCTTTTGTTTTTGTAAAAGACACCCAAAAGGTGCGTTTGGTTTGTATAAGCACCTTAAAGTTGCGTTTGAGTTGTTCTCAACCGCAAGGGTGTTTGTTTCGGCTGGTTTAGCATCCCACCAGCCTAGGGTGTGTTCGGCTTTGGTCTTAACCCAAATCAGGGTGCGTTTCGTTTATATCCACAGCCAACAAGGCTGCGTTTAGGTTTAAAATTGAACACCAAGGGGTGCGGTTTGTTTTGGGTCAGCAGGGATCTGTTTGGTTTCAATGTTACAACAAGGGGGTGTTTGTGTTGGGTTATAACCGCCACAAGGGCGTGTTTGTTTTGGTATACACCCACAAGGGGCGTTTGGCTGCGGGTTTAACAGCCATGTGGGCTGTTTGGGACAAGGGTGTGTTTGTTCGGGTTATTAATCGAAAAGGGGTATGTTCGGTTGGGCTTAACAGCCGAGGGGATGGGTTTTGGGTTCACCAGGTTAGGGAGCGTTTGGTTCAGGATTTATAACAAAAAGGGTATGTTTGGTTCATGTAAAATGGTGAATAAATATAACATACGATTTTAAAGTTATTCAAACCGGATGGTGGCTAAATGGTTAAATAAATACGATATTTATTAGTTTGTGAGTTTAGATATAATAACGTGAATATATATATGTTATATCTAGAAAACGCGTGGGAGTTGGAAATATTGAAACGCGAATAAATTGTAACATATATTGTATAAGGAAAAATGTTGAGTATTGCGAAAATGAAAAACGTTATTTAACCGGAGATGTCATGATGAAATTTTATATAAATTTCTATATCTATTAATGGTTCACTAAAACCGCTATCATTTTTGAAACCGATAAAGAGATTAAAATTATATATTTTTAAAATACATCAAAATATAACTATTCAGTAACCCAACCGATGAACAAAAAAATTATACTTTTACATTGAGACAGCTGTTTTAGACACGATTAGTCGGAGAATCGAATTATAAATTATAAAATATTATTTTATATTTTATAACGGTTATAAACTGTTATAAACATGGTTTGATAAATTCATAATGTTAAGACATGCGTCAATCTTTATACAAAGTCTTTTTATTAATTAAATTGATGTTAAACTAATTGGTTTAATTAAGTACTCACACTTATAATATAATGCCTGCAGGGTATTATATATTTTCATTAATCTTTGGATTGTCTGTATTGGTTATATAACTCACGGCATGAGTTATATAGGGGGTTATTTTTCATATGTAATATATATAGAATATATTACACACTCTACGTTCATTTTTCAATCTGTTTATTTAACCAACCACCAAGATATTACAACATTAAATCTAAAGCTTTTATCAACGTGTCGCGTTGACATAACAATTCATCGGGAAACCCAAACGCATTGACCTAGGCTAGTGGCTCTTAGTCGTTAAGATTTGTTGCAACTTCTTGATCGAGCCGTTTCGTCTTCCGTTCGTGTTGTGCATATTAGATGCCTATCTATCAATCGTTCTCCATCATCAATGTGAGTTCATAGCCCCACCTTTTCTCTTTTAATGGTTTTCATAAATTGTTTTCAGGGTGAGAATACATGCTCATTTTACTATTGATTTCTTTTACATAAGCATTACATGACTATTTTATCAAAGCTTGATTTGTTACTACATGTTTGAGATCGATGAATACCTATATTTGAAACCGTAACTTTTGGACATGATTGTTTTACTTTGGACACAGGTGTTTTCAAACTGTATGCTATCCAGTTATCGCCTGAATATTATTGCTTAAGTTACCACACTGCCATTTAAGTCCCCTTTCAATCATGAACCGTAAATTGCTATTATAGCGAGCGCTAGTGTTGTGGATAGATCTATCGGGACTGACAATCCCCACCTTGAATTTCTGGTTACAAGTTGATCATGGTGCATTTAACATTGAGAAAGAATTTGTAGGCTGTGTTTGGCAGACACCCTACCCTATCTGGGGCAAAATCAGTTAAGGCTTCGGGGTCATGAGCTTAGGGCAATAATACCTGTTTCATATTTAGACTTGGTGAATCTGTTTCTCCCGTCTACAATACAAGTTTTTGGACTTCGGAATATGTACTTAGTCCACCATCACATAAATCTTGTGGTTCACTACACTATTTATATTCATCAACGAATACAGATGCTTTTGAATCACTACTTGGATTTCAGAAATAATACTTTGGAATATCGTAACGCTTCTTTTTCTACTGAAATAGTTCTTAAATGATTTCCACACTGATTTTTACTTAAAACTATGAATTCACCAATATTATTGTTGACCGTTTTAGCATGTATTTTTCAGGTTATTACTTGCTAGCTGAGCATTGGGAGCATTCGAGTCGCGCGGATATATATATTTTTGAACGCTTAATAATTTGAGTACCATTAAATAAACATTTTGACAATGTTTTCTAATACATTACAAGTTAGACCTGTGTAACTCTGACATTTTTATTAAATTGAATGTGACATTTTAATAAACGTCCGCTTAGAGGTCGTTCTCTTGTATCTAGCGCTGTGTATTATGAAGTAGCACCCCAAGTGGTATTCCGCTGCGTTGATGTGATTTTGGGGGGGTGTTACATCTAGTAGACCTCAAGATGAATGATGATGATGATAACCAAGTGCTAAACCCTTGTTTAGCCTTAAAACCAAATATTACACAAAGAAAACCCTAACTTTCTTCAAGAAAACCCTAATCTTCCTTTCTTTGATAAAAGCTTGCAAATGGTAATCCAAGGCTTGGAAACACCTTAGAATGTCTTAGGATAGATATTTATAGGAGTGTATGGGATGAATAAAATTTTGTATGGGTTTGTGTGGTGTCCTTATTGTTGCCGTGAGCTAGGAGAGCCAAAAGGGGGGAGTTTTGTGAAAATTTGCTATGTGTTTAAGCATATGTGTGTTATCTCTTACTAGATACTTGCTTATATATGGTCCTTGGGTCAAGACTTAGCATGGTTGGTCAAGAAACACATAGAGGGTTTCAAGGAGTCATGTTTAAGTGTTATGAGTCAAAGAGATACACTAGTCTTAGGTCTTAATTGCTTAAGTTGAACATTGACTAAGATAGTAAGTACTTTAACCCATTTCTTGCTCTTTAAGTATGTTGTGCCATGGGATATAGGGGAGGGGGGGGGGGGGGGGGGGGGGAAGATCTTTTATAAAATTTTTGATAGCTAAACATAAATTTATGGTAAGAGTTTGCTAGTTACATGTATTTACGTGTAAATAAAATGTGTCAATGCTTGCATATGAAATTGTGTAACATATATTTTCTAGTGTATGAGGTGCAACCAAATATTTATTTTGGCTCAAGTTTAATAAAACTTTTTGGTATTTGGGACACTCGAGGGTATTGTTGAAGCGTAGTTAATTTAATGTGCTTCCGGTTACACCTAAACGTACTTTATCACGAAACGTATAAATTTTACGTAACCGATAAAAATGAATGGAAAATGACAATAATTATTCTCAAAATAATTATTCAACGCTTGATTGATGTAAACCTTTAACCGTTTGGTGCCCGTTTACATTGATTGATCATTTTTAGCTTACGCGATTTAACCTAATAACTACGATTAAAAATTAAATGCGTACAATACTAAAAATACATAGCGGACTTATTGATGACGTCAATAACCCTAAAACATAGGGTGTTATAGATATAGTTGCACCGTCGCTCGTTAATACTTAACTGAAAAAAATTTGCACCGTTAGTCCAAGGAATGTATCGTGTCCCAAAACATTGACGGAGGGATGTGTTTTGGATAATTATTAACGAGGGACGTGAGACGGTTTTTTGACAAACCACAGGGATGATTTTTGTACTTCTCTCTAATACAATAAAAGAGTAATAATATGCAATCATAATATAGTTGGCGAACACCTTAAAATTGCAACTTGCCTACTGTGTTCATGTCATTTGAAGATTCAAACAGATTAACAGATCATATATACATTCAAACAGTTACATCTTACATGTACTGTCATAATATAGCAGCCAAAATCATAATACAACTTACACATCATATATACATTGAAACAGATACATCATACATGTAAATGTAATATGGATAAAAAAAATAACTCGGGTCACTCGGGTTGACCCGAACCTGAATAAGCAAAGTATTATAAACCCGAAACCCGACCCTAGTTAATATTCGGGTCACCCGGGTTGACTCGAGTAACCCGAATAAGATTTTAGACCCGATGAACCTGACCCGAATATGCTTATTCGGGTTCGGGTCGGCTCGGCTTTATTGACACCCCTAGTTGCATATATTGCACAACTCATTAATGACTAATAGTTTTTTTGCAAAAACATGGAGTTAGCCAAGTCTTTTCTTAAAAAGCTTTTGCAAAACCTAATGCTACAATGCAAAAAAGATTTTACTTTCTAAGATAAGGCAAAACATTGTCACTAAGATGAAAAACCATCAGTACATATGTAAACCTCAAAAAGATTTTTACATAAACGTGTCCACTAATCACTATATCAGATTTTTACTAGATGTTGCACCTAACTCCTCCAAAACGCTAAACACAAAATCCAATTATCTAAATGTGTCATCACAAGATACATTCCTTAATCCAACTGATGGCGAAATCTCACAATTTGCATGCTCCATTATCGTGCTTCTTGGACAACTACTGGGATATTAACAAAATGACGAAAGAATGTGTTATGCACATATATATGGAATGATTTGATAAATTAAAGAGGTAAATAGTGTACCTTATTCCTTTATAAAGGTGATTTCGTAGCTTGATTGATTAAGAGATAGCGCTTTCAACAATGAATTCAAGTCACTGAAGCGTTGTTTGTCTTTGGAAGAGGATAGCAGCACAAAGTTAATATTAGTTTGGCCCTCATCTTCTTGTTGAAGTAGTTTCTCGTATGTATACTGAAGAGAAAAGATTAGAAGCTTTACTTAATTTCTGCATAGAAACAGAATCTAATCCACGGGTTTTTAGCCTACCGCCACATAGAATCAAAACAATGTTGAAGTGCAATGAAAGTGAAATAATCTATTATCTTTGTGGGTTTCTGAAATACATCAACTAACGGATAAGTAACATTAACCCAACGTAAGCACATATAAATCTTACCTTTACAACATTGCTAGTGTCAGAAAATTGATCCACTTGTAAAGTTAGAGATCGAGGCCTACAACTCCAAAGTACAGCATCTAAAACAGTTGCATAAACCGATACTTTATGTATGCGGAGCTTGTGTATAAACTCAACATGCTCAAGTTCATGAGGTGGCTACTGGATCACCTTTAGCTTCTCAACATCTTTGAGCTCCTGTAAGTCAATTGGTAAACATAACTGTGTGTTAGCGATTAATTTATATCATTTGTCTGGGAGCAAGTAAGGACACATAAACTATATAAAAAGTATACAAATTCAGGGAAATACCCGATATATAACCAACTTCAAAACTTTAAAAATGCCATTCTTGTCCAAAAATCGCCTCAACTTCTGGAACCAAAGAATGTCAAAACACTTTGCGGTGTCGCATTTCATACATCCTTTTGCCAGGGACGAATCCTCCCTTGATAAAGGTGTGAAATTGTGAAAACTGATTCGGCCACAATACTTGAACAAAAGTAAATTGGGTGCATTCAATTCAGTCTCATCCAAATTACAGTCCGATTGTAGTCGTATTCTCCTCAAGGAATTGTTTGACAACTTCAGGTTGTTAACACGAGACGGAAGGTCTAAAGCCACATTCTCGAGGAGCAGGAAGTTAGATAAGATGTCATTGAATCTTTTTAATGGAAACCCGCAGTAACAAAATGTGGTTAGATTTTTGCATGAACCCAAAAACATAGAGGGGACTTTGTCTTTATATTTGTCACTCTCTAAAAGAAAATAACTTAAATTTGGAGCTTCAACATCTATTCTTTGAGGTAGAAATGTGCAGTCACAGTAAATCTCAACTTTTAGCAGATTTTGATGCCTTTTAACACAAAACGTTTTGAAGCTATAACAATATCCGAGATAAATTTCTTTAAGAACAGGGCAACCTTTAGTCAGATACTCGATGGCACCGTCATCTATCGGTAGATTCGAAAGCGACAACAGCCTCAATGACTTGAATTTCACAACGCCAACCATCAAGGACGGAGGCAACTCACACCTATGCAACGTCAAAGATGTTAACGAAGAGGCAGATAAGAGTGTGTTATGAAAACGTAACAATGGCAGTTTCCCAAGATAATAACCGAATTGAATATCCATCATTTGCAAGCCTTTTTCAAGAACTAAATCAAGACAACATCTAAAAAGTTCTCTTTGTTCAAGGTTTGTGATATATGCAGCGATGTTGAGTGTGTGTGTACTGACGTTTTGCTCACAGAATCTAGACACGGTATGTTCTACATATTTATAGAACTTCTCTTTGACATACTCCTTATCATACTTTCTAGAAAACGAACGAACCCAGTCAAAGTCTTGATGGAAATACAAGATAGGAAAAGATGCCTTTAGAGTAAACCATCGCTTAGATAACACATTAATTTAAACACGAGATTTTGGATCATCCAGAAGATATGACAGTATGTGGTGAACAATAAAGTCAGGAAGTAGTGTAAGCCAGTCCTTTGTATCTATTGTGTTCACCTTCATCTTATTGCGCTTTGAAATCCGGTTCAGTGTGTTCTCCTTTATCTTCTTGCGCATTGAAATCCTCTGGTCCATTGTGTATTTTGTGATCTCCTTCATCTTCTTGCTTGACCCTGCTGAAAGTAAAAACAACATCAACTCTTGAAGTGCTTATTAGTCATTGAGTAATTTTATCAAATACTTGGCGTGCAATTTAAAAAAAACAAAATCAACAGACCACCTGTCATCTTACATCTGATTAAGAAATAAATGTACCTTTTTGATATTAAGTAGGAGGATTATCAATCAGGTCGATGTTAATTTTTGGAGTGAAATGAATTTAACTAAATCAAAATTATACAGTAATTCTTAAGAAAACCAAGTGTGCTTGGCAAGATTGGTAAGATTTAAGTAAGAACTAGGATTTGGGTAAATAACAAAAAAGAGTCCATGTGCTTTCTATATATTGCATTTCTTTTAGTTATTGTCAACAAGTTTGTTTTTCTTCATTAACTCACTCGGCACACAAGTATCGTAGAAAGTATTGATCTCCTAAATTTGATTAAGAAACAAATCAGCAGACCACCTGTTATCTTATATTTGATTAAGAAACAAATATAGCATGACTCTGATACCAATCTGTAACACCCCCATTTTTACAATATAGCAGCGGATGCTAATCTGGGGTATTATTTAATGGATACAACAATCATAATCATAGAAAACGACTTCAAAAGAGACGTTTATTCAAAAGATATGTTATCATTCATTTTAAATCAGAGTTTTACAAAGGCAGGTCCCAAAATCTAGTTACAATGTGAATGATAACAAGTTTTAGCCATCTTTAAGTCCACGCTACTCCATGCCATAAGTTACTTGAGATAAAACATGCTAAAAAGTCAACACAAAGGTTGAGTCAAATTCATAGGTTTAAGTTTAAATAGTTTGAATGCAAATGCGATCCTTGGGTTACGTTGATATGCACCCAGTATTGAAAATATATTTAGTATTTAGTATTGCCGTCAGCTCATGAATCCGAAGCCTTAGAGTATTGTATGTAAATAATGTGCCCTGTGCGGATGCCTTTGCCAAAACATCTGCGTGATTTCTAATAATGTGAAATTGGTTACACGTACTTGGGTAAACCAATCGGGGAGTCCAACCCAAATAGATCTATTCACACAATTCGCGCTTACTACAGAGAGTAATTAACGGCTCATGATTTATGGGGACTTAAAGACAAAGCTGTTACCTAGGCAATAGTAAATTAAAATAGCATGTAGAAATAATTGCATTCATGTTTATAGCATGTATCTCCCTCGCGGGTTTTAAAATGATTGAAAAGCGAAGCAATGAACTCACCTGAACTTTTATAGGGAAATTGATAGCAATGTATATGAATTGATAGTAACGGCTTCGTCACAGAAAACCTGGGGGTAATATATGGTAATTCTCAGTTTGATTGAATATGTAAGATTTTATATCAATGTTGGTTTTGATAGAAAAATTATCATAACACCGTTCGAGCCATCATAATTCAGAAGTCATTCAGTAAACATTTGTGAAGCTAGGGCACTTTAAATCATAAACCCAACAACTCAGACATAACGTAATACCAAGATGAAACTTCTTAATATAAAGCTCCCTAGTATTGTGGTACGATATAAATCTGGGACATGATTTTTGAAAGCACATCGATAATGAATGATATAAAGATTAGAACATAAGCGGTTTTAAGCATTTTAATCAATATCCGGAAATGTTAAGCACGTCAAGCGTTAATTAAAGTTATGTTGGGTAATGTTTTGGATATGATTTTATACTTTTTTAAAATGTTATATTTTAGACCCTGGGGTTTGAAAAATTGCAAGTAGGTCCTTAGAGTTTGCATTTTTACGACTTTGGTCCTTTAACTTTTAAAAATATACAAATAAACCTTGAACTTTAAAAAGTGACATAATAGACCCCTGGAGTTATAACTTTAATAAAATGACATTTTTAGTCCTTTTTGTTATAAGTTTCTAAAAATTACAATATATACCCCTTACATGGATTATAATTACAAAACATGTCCAAATTGCCATGCAAGCTTATTTTAACATTTCAATAGACATTTATAAGTTATAGTAAGTTAAAATATGAAGATTCAACGTAACAAAAGTTTAAAATAACGACTCGTTAAGTAAAACGGGTCAAATTAGGGTTTTAAAACGAAAATGCGCGGGTTTTCAGATCAAATTCTTTCACGACTTATCAAAATACTTATTTTAACATTAATTAAGCTTATTAGGATAGATTATAACAAAAGTTTACAAGTTTAGCTCATAGATTAGGTAAAAACATGATTTTAGGGTTTTGGGTGTACGGTTTTGGATCAAAAAGGTATAACACTTAGATTTTTGAATTCAAAGCTTTATTTTATGATTTTAGCATGATCATATGAACATTATAACATTATGAGAGCAGAATATAAGCTTAGAGAACCTGTTCTTGAGCTTATGGCTTAGAAACGGGTCGAAATCGGGACTTTCGGCTTCGTATGCCTAGAATAACGACTCCGGGGTTTCGTTTTCTTTAGGTATTTGCTTCTTGAATGTATTTTATGATCCTAAAATCATATGGGAGCAAAGGATTGCTTCCTATAAGGGTTATAGAGGAGGAGGTGTGGTGCGAGTTGGAATAAACATACAAGAGTGCTATTTATAGTAGTTTGAAGGCATAAGGAGTAAGCAACACTTAGGATCTAGTGTGAGACACTTGGAGGGTCTATTAACTAAAGTGTTGAAGCTATTAGGTGAGTTGTGAAGGCTAGGAAGCTAGATTGATGTGTTGGATACCCTTGTTGGCTGCCGTGGCTATACATGGAGTAACAAGGAAGATGTGGCTTATTTTCAGACCAAGAGATGGTCTAAGAAGGTGAATAAGCTTCTTTAGGGTTTCTAGAAGGGGTTCATGTAAGCTGCTTTTAGGTTCAATGAGGGATTCACTAGTTTTCAAGCTTGCATTTCATGTATAAATGATTAAGGATTATTAATATATGTTCCTAGGGTCTGATATAAGAAGAATTAACAAGGATTAGCAATTGGTTTGGGTTAAAACAGGTTAAAATTGAAGAAATGAGGTTACGGGTTCAACTAGAGCTCGTTTAGGGTTTTGTTAACTTTCTTGGTTTATATTTTGCATAATCTTGATTAGGAATGATGGAATACAGATCCTAGGGCTTATATAAAGTATTATTAATGAATTTTGATCGTTGGTTTTAGTTAAAATGGGTCAAAATTGAAAGAATAAGCCGTGGTTTGGAATTAGGGTTCATATAAGGCTTTTTAGGGTTTTTTAGTTTTGCAATTCTTGTATATGGTCAAAGAAATAATGGATAATGATGGATAATGATTTGTAAACTCATTTTATGGGTTTATAATGACTCTTGATTGCTTACATGAGAATGAGATGGTCTAAAAATGAGTAAACAGGTCAAAATCACAATTAGGGCATAATTAGGGTTTTCTGGATTCGTTCTTAATGTAATTGTTGTAGAATGATGAAATGATGATGGAATATGATTGATAATGTCCTAAATTGAATTATTATAACTTAATTTAGAGTTGGTTTGGGTTTACAATGGATGAAAATGAAGAAACGGGTCATGGTTTAGAAACTAGCTTAGTTTTAGGGTTCAAGGTTTTGAATTAGGGTTTTAAGTGTAAAAATGATTATGAAAGCTTATGAATGGAATAATTTAGGTTTAAATAATGTAAATTGAGTGTAGTATCTTGTACACAAGTGATAGTGAAGAAATTAGAATGAAAACGGAGGTAAAACAACTATTTTGAAGATTATGCTTAATGACTTGTACATTGAGATTTTAGAGACTTGCACTTTGATTTAAGGAGATTTCATATTCTAAATGACATGTTATATTACTTGTACATATGATTTAAAAGCTTGTGTATTCACTTTAGATGTTAACCTTTCATGAAATTAGGGTTTAGAGATACCCGATAACGGTTTAAGGCCTATTTTGATGTAATGTTGCAAATGATACATTGTATAAGTAATGTACTTTGTAAAAATGATATTATGATATTGACTTGATATGTTATGATGTTTTCTTGACATATATAAAGATAAGATTTGCCATACATAGGTTGTCTGAGTCCGTTAACTGTAGTTATGCAAGAAATGTTGCACATTGAAATATTGGCAAAGTAAGTAATGTAATAAAGCGAAAAATTTCCCTAAAAAAGTAAGTTCATATATAATTGATTGATTGTACATTATCTAACTTAATAGATGGATATTTGCATTTATGAAAATTACGGGTTGTTATAGTCTCCACCCCTTAAAGAAATCTCATCCCGAGATTTAATTAGATTTTGAAGAGATGATTGAAAACAGATGAGGATACTTGGCACGAATTTCATCTTTGCGTTCCCATGTAAACTCTGGTCCTCTTTTAGAGTTCCATCGCACTTTGACTATAGGAATACAACTTTGCTTAAGTTGCTTGATTTCACGATCCATAGTTTCCACTGGTTCTTCTACAAAGTTAAGTTTGTCGTTGAGTTGAAGTTTCTTTCATTGGGATAATGAGAGATTCATATGATAAGCACTTCTTGAGATTAGAAACGTGAGAAGAATTGTGGATACAACTAAGCTTTTTAGGAAGCCCTAGTTTGTATACCATCGTACCAATTTGTTCAAGGATTTTGAATGGCCTAATGTATCGGGGATTAAGCTTTCCTTGTTTTTCGAATCGAAAGATACCTTTGCGAGGCGATACTTTCAACATAACACGATTGCCAACTTGAAATTCTAAAGGCTTTTACCTTACATTGGCATAATTTCTTTGTTGATTTCTTGCGGCTTACAAGTGTTGATGAATTTGCACGATCTTTTCAGTGGTTTCTTGAATTATTTATGGTCCTGAGATTTAGCTAAAAATTTGTAGTGGTATTGTTTGGGAATAGACGTAAGTACTAGACATGAATTTGATCTTTATGTTAGGCAAATCAAGGACACAAGTCCACGTGTGTGATGCATTTATACTTATGTTGCGCACCATAATTATAATTACCTCCTTTTACACGTCTACTTATTTCCAAAATCACACCTTTTGATGATAGTTAATAGAATTTCTCTAGATCCTGATAGAATTCGGGTGGATGGAATACTTCGATTTACGGAACCTGTAGGTTGTCGGGTTATTTTGATCATAAAGAATCGTTATTCATCAACCTTTAAAAGTTAACATCAAATAAGAATTCTATCACAAGTCTTTGTCAAAATCTTCATACCTATTGGTATTGAAATCACTTGACATTTTATAGACTCTTATGTATTTCTTTGTTATTACATTGCAGAATATATCAGAGAATTTTAGAATACGAAGATCATGGAATGAGTGATGTCAAGGAATGATTATGAATTCGTAAGAGAGTTGCTGATCACGTGGGATATAGATTTGGAAATGAACAGATATTGAAGGTAATAATGATAATGATTAAGGAATTATTTGTACAAACGGATTGAAAGAAATTTGTTTGTACGTATGTTATATACTTAAGCCTACTTATTTATAAGTTGTCACTTACAAAAAGAAGTGTCCAACTACTTGTAATTGAGAATTTATAAATTCATAGTTTAGAGATTTATAATTTCCTTATTCAAATGAAGAAGTGACCTAATTCATTTTAATAAGATGATCATAAATCGTCTTACCTAAGCATAAAAACACGATATGGTAATGTGTATAAAATGATATGATCATGAATGGTTAGATAATATTAAGATGTTGATTGTACTGACACCTATATAATTGAAGAAATTTATGTTGCAAGGGTATGAGGAGAGTATTTAGAGTTTGAACATAATAGGATTAATGGAATTGACAATGATGGCAAGTTTTGATACCACCAAATAACAAGATGTAACAGAAATTTTCACTTTATTATTTCATGGATAACGTTACATATGAACTTTACATATGAAAAACAGTTGATACTTATGCTAAGTATCTTTGTAGTAGAATAAAAGCAACAAACGATAAAGATTGTAGCTTGATGATTGGGGTTTTCAGATTGAAGAGGATTCTGATAAAAGTTGAATATCCTTGAGAGTTGTTTCTAAGGTGGAAATCCTAAGGTGAATAAAAGTAAGCTCATCTCTAAGTATGCTTTTATGTGGTCTGGTTCTTTGCTTCTAAGCATCGATTCGCATAATGTCATTTCTTTCCACAAGCATTACAAGTTATGGATATCGTTTGTAGATTGTTTCTAGTGGTTGATCTTTTATTTTTGCATTTCTTGGTCAGATGTCCTATCTTGTTGCAAGTTTGACACTTGACAGTACAAGGACCTATGTGATGTAGGGTGCATCTTTTACATAATGGACGATTTCCAGTATACCCGTTGGCAGCAGTATAAGTCTTGAAGGCTTCTTGCTTTTTGTTTTACGGTCGGTGGTAATGATTGTCATGGTTGTTATTGTTATAGTTATTCTGATAATCGTTGTTGTTGTCGGTGGTGTTTTCATCATCAAACTTTCGTTTATGGTTATTGGTTTCTTGTACAGAATTGTACTTTAGTATCTGATCCATTAGTCTTTGGGCAATGTTGACAGCTTCCTCTAAAGTTTGAGTCTTCGAGGTAATAACATTTTCTTTAATACTTCTGGGTAATCCACTAATGAAGGCTTTTATAAGTTTCTTGGTGTTTGATACCATGTTTGAGCATAAGATGGCTAATTCCTGAAATCTCTTAATGTAAGTCTTAAGATCTTTTACAACCAAGTTGTAAAATTCGTCTTCCATCTTCTTGTCTTCAGTTCGAGGGTAATACTTATTGGTTAAGAGTCTTTTCAATTCGGTCCAAGTGATTTGATTGGCTTGATCTATTCTAATAGGTTGAGCATATAAATTCCACCAGGATGGGTCATCATTGGTTAGGGTACTGGTAGAAAATGTCACTTTGTTTTCCTCGGCACAGTTGCTACGAGAAAATACCGATTTAGTACATTGAAACCAACGGATGAGGTCAACAGCTCCTTCTGTACCGTTGAAGTAGAAAGGTTGATAGCTTGTTAATGGCTAACTGGTAAAGAGACATCAAATCTATTTAAAATTTTCAATGATTCACCTCTCACAGGAGTTAACACACCTGGAAGTGATGAGAATAGACTAAAACTTTAAAGGAATTGATGTACAAAAAGTCAATGTTGCTGTAAAGTGTTGCTGTAAAGATTTGTTGCTGCTGAAGACAGAGATTGCTGATGTAAATATGTTTTTGATCAATAATTCCAATCCTCAAGAGGCTAATACTGAAGACAATCGAAGAAACTTGAAATCCACAAGTGAAGATCAAGTTAGGGGAGGATTGTTAGGAATTATTGTAACAGACTTAAGTTAAGTCTGGTAGTATATTAGTTAAGTCTGGCAGACAAGTTAAGTCTGCTAGTACAAAGTTAGTACTGGTAGTACAAAGTTAGTACTGCTAGTGTAATAGTTAGTTCTGCCAGTACAAAGTTAAGTCTAGCAGTACTAAAATTAGTACTGTTTATGTCTAGTTAAGTCTGCTACGCAGATTAGTAGTCAATGAGTTATTTTAGGAAAAGATATGTATTAGGAAAAGATAAACATTATCTTTTCACACGTTTTGTATAGTTGTCTAGGGTTTCCTTGGTCTATAAAAAGATTCCTTCAGCATAGAACATTGTATCACTGAGAAAGCTATTTAGCAAAGTAATAGAAAATAGTATATTAGTAGTATTCGTGTTCTTCTTAGTACTTTTGTTAATATTCCGCGTTAACAAAGTATTCGTGATCATAGTCTCTCATATAGTAGATTTGGATTTATCCAAGTTGCTATTGTCTTGTAAAGGCTATATAGATCCTAATATAAAGGACCTACAAGTGGTATCAGAGCCTTAAGAGGGACTCTGCATAAGAAGAATCACTTAAATCATTCATCATCAGATCTAAAATATGTCTATCCATAATGATGATTTCTCACAATACCTTAGTGATGATGAAGGTTCTCCCAATGATGTTGAACAAGAAAATGGTGGGGAACCTAAAAACAAACAGCAGCAGGTAGTCCCACAAACAACTACCATTTCAAATATCAAACTCCCAATTCTTAAGAAGGAGGAGTATGATATCTAGGCAATGGAGATGGAACACTATCTGGAATACATTGATAATGAAGTCTAGAAAGTGATCCAGAATGGGAACTCAAAGAAGAGAATAACAATAGGTAAGGATGGGATTGTTAAAATACTTCCTCCTGTTTTAGCTGCTGAGATTCTAGCTGTGGAAAAGGAAAGAAAAGCTAGGAATATCCTGTTGATGTCCATTCCAAAGGAGCATAAAAGAAGATTTCATGGAATGGATGATGCTAAGGAGATTTGGGAAGCCATCAGAACAAGGTTTGGTGGTAATGCTAATTCTAAGAAGATGCAAAAAGCTGTTTATAAACAACAGTTTGAGGCTTTTTCTATATCTAGTTCTGAAGGCTTGAAAAAGGTTATGACAGATTCCAAGAATTACTCTCTCAATTAGAAGCTCATGGTGCTCCTGTCTCTAATGAAGATGCAAACCATAAGTTCCTTAGATCATTACCCTCTGCTTGGTCTCACTTGGCAATGACTATAAGAACCAAATCTGATGTAGACACCCTCTCCATTGATGATTTGTACAACAACCTTAAGGTTTTTGAACAAGATATCAAGTGTGTCTCCAAAGCTTCTACTAGTGCTCAAAATGTTGCTTTTGTCTCTCAAAGCAAGAATAGCACTAATAGGACAAAATCAGGTTTCAGTAGTGCATACAGTTCTAGCACTCCTTCTCCTTCTTCTTTAAAAGTCCAAGGTGAAGCCCATGCAGGCTTTGCTGATGAAGTTATCTACTCTCTTTTTGCCAACCAATCAGAAGATTTAGATTTACTTTATGAAAATCTTGAATAGATAAATGATATGGATATTGAAGAAATGGATATAAATTGGCAAATAGCAATGATTGCCATAAGGATGAAGAAGTTCTATAAAAGAACTGGAAGAAGGATTCAGTTTGATGGCAAAACACCGGTAGGCTTTGACAAGAAGAAGCTTAAATGCTAAAATTGTTACAATACTGGTCACTTTACTAAGGAATGCACTGTGAAGGGAACAAATGATGGAAAGAAGAGGAGAGAGCCTATCTATCAAGACAAAAATGCTGGCAAATAAGAGAAAAGCCAGATGGGATTGCTTACTATGGATGAAGATGTGGTTAACTAGGGAGAACACACTGCTGATGAAGATGTCAACCATGCTCTAATGGCTATCAGCTCCACAAATGAGGTATCTTTGTGCTCTAAGAACTGTATTGATTCATACAATAAACTCAAAAAGACATGTGATGAACAATTGAATCAGATAGGTGATCAAGAAGCACATATACTTGCTTATAGCCTTGCTGTTAAGAAACTAGAGTCTCAACTTTCCATTTTACAAAAACAAAACAACTCTTTAAATGAAAAACTTACTTTTCAAGCTAATGAAATCTATGAAAAAGATAAGAAGCTTAAAAAATATAGAAGGATTGGTATGAAAGCAGTAAAAGAAAGAGATGAGTTACAAAAAATTGTTAATAAGTGGCAAAACTCTGCTAAAAGTCTTTACAAGTTAATTGATTCAAGCATGACTTCAACCAGTAAAATTGGTTTAGGTTATGGCATACATTCAAATGATGAAGTGTTAAGTTATGAAGAGGAAATGAATCATTCTGTTTTTCATGGTTCACCAGAGGACTATATTGGCAAACCATTGTATAGTCGTTTTATCAAAACCAATGACTATAAAGGTGTTCCTCATCCCTTGAATGGTGACTATACTCCAAGGGAACAACCAGACATAGATGATTCTCTCTATGTACTTGGTAAAAGAGGACCTCAACTTCCTGATGCTGATGTGTCAGATAAAACCAGTGAGTACTCAACCTGTCAATCTCATGACAGTGATGGGGCTTCTGGCACTTCATCTGCATCATCAGTAGAAAATGAGCCTATTAGTCCCACTGTGCCTAAAGTCCAACCCACACAGATGCCTAAACCTACCCAACAGACTGCCCCTATTTTTACTAGTTTTGCCAGTTTTGCTAAGCATGTAAAAGCTTCTAGGCAACCATCTTCATCCTCTGACCCACCCAAAGTTGTTAAACCACATTGGAATCAAAGAATGGATGGAAATTCTGTTGAACAAAGAAAATGTTTTGTGTGTGGAAGTCTCAGTCATCTAATCAAAGACTGTGACTATTATGAGAAAAAGATGGCTAAAGAGGCTGAATTTACCAGACAAAAAATGGCCCCACCAGTTTGGACTAATGTGAATAGAATTAATCATGCCAACAAATTTGTTCCTAAGTCTGATATGTTTAATTCTGTTAGGCAAAATTTTAATTCTAGTAGTGTTAATTCTGGTAAACTAACCTTTAAGTCTGCTCAACCAAATGTTAATACTGTCAGACAAACTGTTAATCCTGGTTGTGTTAATTCTAGTAGAACAAACATTAAGTCTGTTAGACCAAATGTTAATACTGGCAAGCATACTGTTAATTCTGGTAGTTTTAATTTTAATTCTGCTAGACCACAAAGGCCAGTATTAACCCACACTTGAAATAGGTTTTTTTTTGAGCAATCACAGGTGAATAATTATCAAAGAAGAAGCTTTTCAAACTTACATTCACTTGTCAAAAGACCTTTTCAAAGAAAAACAGTACAAAAGTTTTCTTTTAATACTGTACAGGGTAATTAGAGAACTGCTGCTAAGCCCTCAGCAGGTTATGATTGGAGAAACAAAATACCACACTCCAATTATAATAGTGGACCTACCAAGAATAAAACTGTAAATTTAAAAGGTCCACAAGGCAGATCCAAGCCTGCAAAGGCTTGGGCCCCTAAGAGAAACTAATTTCTCTTTTTCATGTGCAGGATCATCCACTCAAAAACATGATGGATAGAGGAATATTTGACAGTGGATGCTCAGGGCACATGACAGGTAACAAGGATCAACTAGAGGATTTTGAAGAATTCCATAGTGGATCTGTTACCTTTGGAGGTAGCAAGGGCTACATTACAGGTAAAGGAAGAATAAGGGTTGGAGATTTAGATTTTGACAGTGTGTCTTTTTTGAAAAAACTTGGGCACTTTAACCTCTTCTTTATATCACAAATATGTGATAAACAGCATAAGGTTCTTTTTACTGAGACTGAATGTCTTGTTGTGTCTTCCGACTTTAAGATGCTTGATGAAAATCAAGTGCTTCTAAAGGTCCCTAGACAACACAATATGTACAGTTTTGATATGAAGACACCTTCTTCTGGTAAAGGGTATGCCTGTTTGATTGCAAAAGCCACTACTGATGAATCTAACATGTGGCACAGGAGGTTAGGTCATATCAACTTTAAAAATCTTCACAAACTTGTGAAGGGAAATCTTGTCAGAGGACTACCTTCCAAGGTTTTCAAAAATGACCATACATGTGTTGCTTGTCAAAAAGGAAAGCAACACAGGGCCTCCTGTAAGGCCAAATTAGAAAGGATTGTCTATGAGCCATTGAAAATCTTACATATGGATCTTTTTGGTCCTACTTCTGTGAAGAGTATAAATCATGCATGCTATTGCCTTATCATTACTGATGATAGTACCAGATTTAGTTGGGTGTTCTTTTTAGCTTCTAAGGATGAAACTAGCAGCATTATCCAGAGTTTCATTAGACAAATTGAAAACCAGCTTAATCATAGGGTCAAGATTATTAGATCAGATAATGGAACAGAATTTAAGAATAGAAATATGCTTGAATTTTGTGGAAACAAGGGAATTAAACAAGAGTATAGCTCTGCTAGGACTCCACAACAAAATGGAGTTGCTAAAAGAATGAACAGGACCCTTATTAAGGCCGCTAGGACTATGCTAGCAGAATCTCTCTTACCTACTACTTTTTGGGCTGAAGCAGTCTCCACTGCTTGCTATATCTTTAATAAGGTAAGAGTGACTAAACCTCAAAACAAAACTCCTTATGAGCTTTTGTTTGGCCATAAACCAATTATAAGCTACATAAAACCTTTTGGGTGCCATGTTACCATTCTAGATACTTTTAGCATGCTTGGAAAATTTGATGGCAAATTTGATGAAGGATTCTTAGTTAGTTACTCCTTAAATAGTAAAGCCTATAGGGTCTATAATTTAGTAACCAAAAGGGTAGAAGTAAATCTGCATGTAAATTTTCTTGAGGAAAAACCTAATGTGCAGGGAAAAAGCTATAGATGGATGTTTGATCTTGATTATCTTACTAATTCTATGAATTATATCCCTGTCTCGTTAGAGAATCAAGCTAACCATTATGCAGGTCATTCAGAAGATACTAACAGTGCAGGTACCAAAGTCACTTCACAAGAAAGTACTTCTGAGGAGGAGGATGAGGCTGATGAACTACTTGTTGTGTCTACACAAATTCAAGATATTCCTAAAAAGAAAGACATACAAAAGCCAAAGTCACCAGTTAATACTGGTAGTCCACTAGTTAGTTCTGCTAATTTACCAGTTAATACTGGTAGTGCATCTGTTAATACTGGCGAGCTCCCTCCAACTTCAAATGATTATCCAGATGATTATCCTGATGATACAGATATGCCAGAGTTAGAAATCTTTCACAGGCCTGATCAAGGGACTTTTGATGCAGCTTCTTATGACAATGAAGGTGTTATAACTGATTTCAACGGCTTACCAACTGACATAGCAGTTAGTCCATCTCCCACTCTTAGAGTTCACACAATTCATCCAAAGAGTCAAATTCTTGGTGATCCAACATCAGCTGTTCAAACCAGAATCAAAGTTCATAAGCAAACTGGAGCTCATGCACTTATGGGTTGTGTTTCTAAGCAGCAAAGAAACAATTACAAGGATTAACAGCATTGTTTTTTTTGCTTGCTTCCTATCTCAAGAGGAACCTAAAACTATTCTTGAAGCTCTAAAAGATGACAGCTGGATTGAAGCTATGCAAGAGGAGTTATCACAATTCAAGCTCCAACAAGTTTGGATTTTAGTAGATTTACCTCATATGCAAGAGGAGTTATCACAATTCAAGCTCCAACAAGTTTGGATTTTAGTAGATTTACCTCATGGATTGAAGGTCATTGGTACCAAATGGGTCTACAGGAACAAAAAGGATGCAAGAGGAGTAGTCATCAGGAACAAGGCCATATTAGTGGCCCAAGGATACAAACAGGAAGAGGGCATTGATTATGATGAGGTTTTTGCTCCTGTGGCAAGAATAGAGGCTATTAGATTATTTTTGGCCTTTGCCTCATTCATGGGATTCATAGTTTATCAAATGGATGTGAAGAGTGCTTTCTTATATGGCACCATAGATGAAAAAGTTTATGTTTCCCAACCTCCTAGCTTTGTTGATCCTGATCACCCTAAGAAAGTCTATAAGGTTGTCAAAGCCTTATATGGACTTCATTAAGCTCCAAGAGCCTGGTATGCTACTCTTTCTACATTCCTAGAGGAGCATGGCTATAGAAGGGGAACCATTGACAAGACTTTGTTCATAAAGAAAGACAAAAAGGATATCATGCTGGTTCAAGTATATGTTGATGATATACTTTTTGGTTCTACTAAAAAGTCTTGGTGTGATGAGTTTGAAACCTTAATGAAGAGTAGATTCCAAATGAGTTCTATGGGAGAACTCACACTTTTTCTTGGTTTACAAGTCAAACAGAAGCCTGATGGAATCTTTATTTCTCAAGACAAATATGTTGGTGAAATATTGAACAAGTTTAAACTTGCAAATGTGAAATCAACTATTACCCCTATGGAGACCAAAATGCCTTTGACAAAGGATGAAGGAGCTACGGATGTGGATGTACACATGTATAGATCTATGATAGGTTCTCTAATGTATCTAACTGCTTCAAGGCCTGATATCATGTATGCTGTATGTGCTTGTTCTCATTTTCAGGTTGCACCCAAGACTTCACATCTTTATGATGTGAAGAGGATCTTTAAGTACCTTAAGGGAAAACCTAATTTGGGCCTATGGTATCCTAGAGATTTACCTTTTGACCTGGAAGCTTATTCAGACAGTGATTATGCTGGATCAAATCTTGATAGGAAGTCAACCACAGGTGGTTGTCAATTTCTTGGAAGAAGACTCATTTCATGGCAATGTAAGAAGCAGACAATAGTAGCTACCTCAACAACAGAAGCTGAATATGTAGCTGCTGCAAATTGCTGTGGTCAAGTATTATGGATTCAAAATCAACTATTGGACTATGGTTTCAATTTCATGAATACCACAATCCACATTGATAATGAAAGCACAATATGCATTGTAAAGAATCCAGTGTACCATTCAAAGACAAAGCACATTGAAATTCGCCATCACTTCATAAGAGATTCTTATGATAAGAAACTGATTCAGGTGGAGAAAATTCATACAGACCTTAATGTAGCTGACCTTTTGACCAAACCTTTTGATGGCCCTAGGTTTAATTACTTAGTGGTTCATATAGGTATGATTAACCCATAGCTACATTTAAGGGGAGGCCAAATTTGTAGAGTTTTGTAATTAATTCTGGTAGTAAAATGTTAGTACTGGTAGTTAATACTTAATACTGATAGTTCAAATTTAATTCTGCTAGCTTTAGGTTAATTCTGGTAGTATAACATTTTAATTCTGTTACTTAGTTTAGGTTAATACTGTCCTTAGGAACCTATGTAGTCTATTATTCTTGTAGTTTCAACTAATTTTTCAGGTATAAGGATGTTTGGAAGCTGAGTTCTGCATACAAAAGCCAATTACTTAAGTCTGGTGGTGAAACAAGGTTAATTCTGGCAAGTGGAGTTTGTACTGGTTGAAAGTTTGACTTTCAGTATAACAATTGCAGGTTTTTACGGCGTCAATGTCGCATTCGAGTAATTTTTGAATAAATTGTTTTTCTCTTTCCAAAATTTATCTTTTAATAAGGTAAAATATCTCAAATTCATTATTCAAAATTTCTTTTACTCCCAAAACCAGCACCTAGTTTATCTGACGTCACTAAACCCAGAACACAAACATCTCATAAACCTTTAATTTTCACCAAATCTTTCTACCATGGCACATTTAAGGTATTGCGACAAACACAACCAGGTGGGTTTTCTGAAAAAACCAAATGAAAGTGCAGGCTTCGCACAGATAGTGGATTTTTTACGAGGTTCAAACCTCAGATATGCTTTGACGCATAACCCGATTATCTATGATTCTTTGGTGAAGCAATTCTGGCAAACTACATCTGTTATCACTCATGCTGATGAAACCCAAGAGATTAAGGCAACAATAGATTCCAAGGTTTACACCATTACTGAAGCATCCATTAGAACCCAACTGCAGCTGGCAGATGCTTTAGGTATTCATATGTTGCCCAATGATGACATAATAGCAGGGATGAGACGACTAGGGTATTCATCAAATGGGTCATTTACTTTTTGGAAAGGTACTTTTACTCCACAATGGAGGTTTTTGGTTCATCACATCCTTCACTGTCTGAGTTCTAAAAGTAGAGGATGGGACCAATTTGGAAGTAACATTGCTGTGGCCTTGATTTGCTTATCAACTGGACAAGTTTTTAACTTCTCTAAGCTGATTTTTGATGGGATGTTGTCTAACATGAAGAGCAAGACAAAATTTTTGATGTACCCACGCTTTCTACAGATGATTTTGGAAGTAGAAACTGAAAACAAACACCTTTATTTAGCTGTATCTATGAAAAAGAAGATTTTTAGAAATATGAAAAGGGGTTTTCAAGGGGTTCCCAGACCATTATTGCCAGCTATGATTGTTGCAGAATAAGAGGCTGAAGGAGAAGGTGCAGGGCAAGAAGTTCAAGGTAAAGCACAGGCAGAACCAAGTGCAGGACATGTCACTCAACCCCAACCACCACCTATTGTACCATCACCTCCACCACCTACTACAACTATTCCACCTCCACCACCACCTCCACAACCATCTACTTCTACACCACATACCACCTCACCCACTCCACCACCTCTTACATCCACCATTGCACCTGGACCAGAACCTGAACTTGAACCTGATATGAAGCATAATTATCATACACCCTCACCACAACAATCACCACAACCATCATCACAACCATCCTCACATCCATCACCACAACCTTCCCATGCTGCAGGTTCACTCTCTGTTGAAGACCTATTTCAACTTGTCCCACAATTGATGGAACGGATTGACCATTTGGAGAAGGATCTAAAAGATACGAAACAAACCTTTGGGACTACTATTCTCATCCTTGTTAAAAAGGTTAAGGATTTGGAAACTGCATTGAAGATGAAGAGCAAGAAAGTTGTTCTCTATGAATTAGAAGATGATGAATTAGAGTCTCAGGAGAGGAAATCTCAAGAAGGTGATTCTCTAATTTCACCTACAAAAGAGACCAGCAAAGCTTCAGGGGAGGCACAAGAACAAGAAAAGGATCTAAGTCCTACTACTTTGGAAGCAGCTCAAATTCTTTCAAAGGTTGCTACTCAAAAGCCTGCTCCTAAAGAAGTAAAGAGGTATATAAGAAGGAATATTTCTTTTGGAAAAATTAAGTTTGATGAGGTTAGTACTGATTTTGAAGTTAGTACTGGTTTTGATGCTGGAGTTAATACTGGCGATGTTAATACTAGTGGCCAAGAAGTTAATACTAGCAGTATTAATGTTAGTACTGCTAGTGCACCAATTAATACTGGCAGTATTAATGTTTGTACTGCTAGTGTATAGGTTAGTACAGGTATCGAATCTATTAGTACTGATAGTACAAGAGTGTCTATTCTTTCACCTCCAAGATCTCGAAGAGAAGGCAAGGCTCCAATGACTGAAGAAGATGAGCCAGCACCAAAGAAAACAAATGTTCAGATCTTACAAGAGGAAGCAAGTTTAGCTGAAGCCTTTAGATTGCAGCAAGTAGATGAAGAAGAAAGGGCTAAGCAAATACACTTGGATTCTCTTTATGCTCAAAGAATTGCAGAAGAACAAGAGTTATCTGAAGGACAAAAGAAAAGAAAAGCTCAAGTGCAGTTTGAAGCTCAGTATTATTCCCAGGATGATTAGGATATCATCAGAGCAAAACTTGAGGCTAATGCTGAATTGTCCAAGAGCATAATAGGGGTGATTTACAGGGTGAAGACTTTGCAAAAAGGATGGTTGAGCTGATAAACGAAAGAAAGAAGAAGTTTGCTGAAGAAAGAGCAAGAGCCAAAAGGAATATGCCAATGACTCAATCATAACTTAGAATTTATATGTCTAATTTTCTGAAGAATCAAGGAACCTGGAAACTAGCTCAGTTAAAGAAGTTAACATTTGATGAAGTTAAAGCTGAATTTGATAAGCTTGTTAAACAGGTTGATGAATTTGAGCCTATTAACTTTAAAGCTACAAAAGAAGATTTGAAGAGATTTGGTAAAGAACTTTAAAGCAAAGTTGTCAAGAAACAAAAGACAACACATGATGAAACTCAAGAATCTGCTGAGAAGAAGATTGAGGAAGAAAAGGAAATTGATGTAGATATGAATGTTGTGCAAGCAAAGAAAGGTTCAAGAAGGAAAAAGCAGATTGCTAGGAAAGGATTATCCACTAAGAAGAAAAGTGAAGATGAACCTAAGGAAAAGAAACCTGATGAGAAGACTGAAACAACTTCAGGTACTAATATTCCCATTAATCCTGTTCCTGTCACTACAAAGCCACCAAGCATTGCAAACTATAAGATCATCAGACAAGGAAAGAAAGGTGTATATCAGATTGTAAGAGAGAATGGAACTGATGTAGTATACATAAGCTTTGGGGCTATGCTTAGTGCCATATCAAGAGATGATCTGACAGAACTGTATAGGATAGTTATGAAGAAGTATGGAATGGAAGGACTAGAGGATGAGCTGGAAAGGATACTTTGGAGCTATCTGAAGAATATGTTTGATACTCCATTAAGTACTGACTCAATTTGGAGCTTACCAGGGCAGCAAAAGATTATTCTCTGGAGATATTATCCTATGTGCAATGTTCATTGTTTAAGCTTGGAATCTACAGACATCTATATGTTATCTGAAAGGAGATATCCATTATCTACTGATGTTTGTAAAGTGATGCTGGGAAAGAAACTTCAAGGTGCAAAACAGAATGAGTCTTGTTATCAACTCTTGAAGTCAATGGAGAAGCAAGCTGGATTGAGAAGGGACTAAGTGTTGGCTTCTAAAGCAACATAATAAATGGTATTCAGTTCACCATGCCTAACAAGCATAAGAACTGGCTAGTCCACAAGCAAACGGCTTGGGGTAAAGACTTCTCAAATCTGTTGATGGTTGATAATTTACCAAAAATTGTAGGGTAATCAACTCACCTTGCTTCATAGTAAAGAGTTGGCTAGTCTAAGATCAAACAGTTCTTGGTAAAGACTAATCAAATCTGTTGATGGTTGACAGTTTACCAAAAACTATATGGTAATCTCTGCACCATGGTATTATACTGAAGCAATAGCTAGCCCAAGAGCAAACGGCTACTTGGTAAAGGCTTATCAAATCCGTTGATAGTTGATGATTTGCTAAAAATCATATGGTATTTCAACTCACCATGTTTCATGTACTAAGAGTTGAAATGGTTATCAATGTACCATGGTTATGCAACCAAACATTGGCTACTCCAGGGTTAATGGCTAACTGGTAAAGAGACATCAAATCGATTTAAAATTTTCAATGATTCACCTCTCACAGAAGTTAACACACCTAGAAGTGATGAGAATAGACTGAAACTTTAAAAGAATTGATGTACATATAGTCAATGTTGCTGTAAAGAATTGCTGTAAAGGTTTGTTGCTGCTGAAGACAGAGAATGCTGATGTAAATAAATTTTTGATCAATAATTCCAATCCTCAAGAAGCTTATACTGAAGACAATTGAAGAAACTTGAAATCCACAAGTGAAGATCAAGTTAGGGGAGGATTGTTGGGAATTATTGTAACAAACTTAAATTAAGTCTGGTAGTATATTAGTTAAGTCTGGCAGACAAGTTAAGTCTGCTAGTACAAAGTTAGTTCTGCTAGTTTATAGTTAAGTCTGCCAGTACAAAGTTAAGTCTGGCAGTACTAAAGTTAATACTGTTTATGTCTAGTTAAGTCTGCTACGCAGAATAGTAGTCTTTGAGTTATTTTAGGAAAAGATATGTATTAGGAAAAGATAAGCATTATCTTTTCACACGTTTTGTATAGCTGTCTAGGGTTTCTTTGGTCTATAAAAGGATCCCTTCGGCATAGATGATTGTATCACTCAGAAAGCTATTTAGCAAATTAATAGAAAATAGTATATTAGTAGTATTCGTGTTCTTCTTAGTACGTGTGTTAATATTCCGCGTTAACACAGTATTTGTGATCATTGTCTCTCATATAGTTGATTTAGATTTATCCAAGTTGCTATTGTCCTACGAAGGCTATATAGATCCTAATACAAATGACCTACAATATGTTAGGGTTATACATTAGAGGTTCAACGGATGAGTCGATATGTTACGGTTATACATTAGAGGTTCAACGGATGAGTCGATATGTTACGGTTATACATTAGAGGTTCAACGGATGAGTCGATATGTTAGGGTTATACATTAGAGGTTCAACGGATGAGTCGATATGTTACGGTTATACATTAGAGGTTCAACGGATGAGTCGATATGTTACGGTTATACATTAGAGGTTCAACGGATGAGTCGATATGTTAGGGTTATACATTAGAGGTTCAACGGATGAGTCGATATGTTACGGTTATACATTAGAGGTTCAACGGATGAGTCGATATGTATAACCATACCATATCGACTCGTCCGTTGAACGTCTAATGTATAACCGTACCATATCGACTCGTCCGTTGAACGTCTAATGTATAACCGTACCATATCGACTCGTCCGTTGAACGTTATTATATATTTTATAAAAAATCATTTTAAATAATAATTATATACGAACCGACCGGAAAACGAATCCGAGAAACACAAGACCGGACCCACCCGAAAACGAAATCCGATTATATATTTTCTAGAAATAATTGTAAATAATAATTATTATATTTTGTGAAAAATATTTTAAAAAAAGTTGTTACATATTTTAGAAAAAAATTAGTTATATATTTTATAAAATGTTATTTTTATACAAATTTAGCTTATATTAAATAACTATATTAAAAGTTAGTAAAATAATGAGGTAATACAAAAAGCTTTTTTTTTTTTTTGGGTTTCCCCAGCGACATGGTCGTCTGGGGAATAAGTGACACAATATTTTTAAATAACGCGCGTTATTAAATATAAAACAGTTTTTAATTTTTTTTATTATTTGGGTTTCCCAGCGACATGTCGCTGGGGATACTTACCCCCAAAAAGTTATTATATATTTTATAAAAAATCATTTTAAATAATAATTATATACGAACCGAGGAACCGGACCGACCCGGCCGAAACGAACCAATTTATGTTTTTTTATAAAAAGTTATATATTTTATAAAAAAGTTATTATATATTTTATAAAAAATCATTTTAAATATTAATTATATACGAACCAAGGAACCGGAAACGCCCGGGCGAAAACGTAACCAAATTTATTTTTTTATAAAGTTAAATATTTTATAAAAAATTTATTATATATAGTTAGAAAAAAGTTCATGATAAATAACAATTATAAAACAAGTTTATTTTTTATTTTTGTGTATTCCCCGGCGACATGTCGCTGGGGAAAACGAATTTAAAAAAAAAATCAACAGACGAATCGTAATTACTAAAGAAGATGTAATTTTTTTTCGTTTTTGTTATACTGTAAAGATGCAACAGATCTACTTTATCAATAATTGTTTTCCCCGGCGACAATCCCCAGCGACATGTCGCTGGGGAAACATTTATTTTTGTCGTTTAGCGTATTTGGCGGGGTAACGAAAATTTTGGTGGGTTATTATCCCCGGCGACATGTCGCCGGGGAAAACTCCCGAACTCTTTGACTAAAAATTCAACGAGAATTGGTGCCACGTAGGACCAATTTTTGTCGTTTAGCGACTATTCTCCGGCGACAAATGTCGCTGGGGAAAGTTCCGTCACCTGTTCTCCTATTTCTTGTAGTGTGCATGGGTTAAGTTTATATATTACTAACGAACTTTTCAGTTTTTACCGTTCTAGGTAATCAACTTTTTTTTATTACCAATCTAGGTATTGAAACCGGCTAAATTGTAACGATATAGTTAATATGACCGGCTCACTTTTTCACGTAATTAATTATTTATATATTTTTTTCCATGTGTATACTCCATCACATTTTTTGTTGACTTTTCCATCGTTATCAATGTATTTCACAAATTTGTTTCATCTTGCAGAGATCTACAACCAACAAAATAGTGATAAAAAAATCTCATAATTTCATTAAAGTACCTACGATACAATGGAGTTTAAACATTAAAAAGCCAACACAGCAAAACTATACTAAAGCTATTTCAATGCCATAACTACTCTTCAAGTATTCAATTGACAATATAACAAAATTTGACTTTCGAAAAGTCAATGTGGCATCACTATTCTTCAAATATTCAATCTGGCATACGAACTCATACTCTGGTTCAAATATTCAATCTGGCATACGAACTCATATTCTTCAAATATTCAATCTTGCACAAGTTGAATGACAATGTAAGATTACCTTTTGAACAAGTAAACTTAATTAAAGAATCAAGTTTCCAAGCAAACTTATCTGGACAGTTGATTAAGACAACCGACCTCTGTTAAATTCGAAAGGAGTAAATGCAATAATAATAACAAAAATAAAAGCGATAACATTTACTCCTTACAACATTCTCTATTTATATTAATATGAGGTTGCATCCTTAGTGGGGGTAGTTGCAACATGTCAATAAACTAGTGGAGGACGTACGAGGTATTTAATGCACGTCCTTTTTTGAAAACTACCCGCCCATACTTTAGTGAACAGTTTTACCAACTGTTCACTACTTTTACCAACTCGTACTTGTGTTCAGGCTTTGATTCAAATACCTTATTGTCCCGCCAATAAGCTTTATTAACTTATCCCGCCTAAACTCTCAGAGAAGCTTAAGTTCAGCTTGCTTTTCTCCAAAGGGTAATAAGATAGTCAGAGTATTGCCACCTCTAACTCTCCTTAAAACCTGAACGTATTCCTTCTACATACTAGCTGATATCCATCCCATTTGACGAGTATGTCTTCAAGTAATTTTCGACTTCCTTGATAATGTCTTTGACTTGAATATATCTGATGTTTCTCTTTGAGGCTTTGCACTCAGAGAGTCCTTACACTGCCAGCTGATGCTTTGCACTCAGCTGGTCTTTTTCACCTCTAAGTCTAGCACTCAGAGGCTCTTCAACACTTACCCTAATTTCTGTTTAAATCTAGGTGCTGATTACTGGGCTCTGAATCGTCCTAACAATCCCCCCCTATTGAAATATAAATTATGCTAAGTAATAATTATTGTAAGTGAGTACACAACTTCTTCTTACACATAATTGATAGAAAGATTAACAAAAGAAACTTCATTGATTTCATTACTTTTTAGCCTAAGTTATTTGAGTTCTTTTCTACAATCTTCCAAGCCTCTATACAATCACTCCTAGCCTCTATTACATAGATCATCTTTGTGAACATCTCTCTAGCAATCTCTGAGTCAACTTTGATTTGGTTCTAAATCCGAATTAGCTGAGTAGTAAGAGTTAGGTGGAACTCACTTTCTATTTGGAAGGTAATATTCGTATTCCTATTCATAAAGAAGATTCCCGACTCTGGTTCGTTGATGACAAGACCCTCAATTGGTATGACCTCAGGAGAAGGAATCATGTTCCTATGCATCCCATCAACTGTGATGTTTTCAGTCACAAAGACTTCTTTGAGAATCTCCATCCTTTTTCTTTTCTTGTCTTTTCTTTTCCTGCTTTATGACTCACTGGAATTTTGTTCTAAGACTCTACAAGAGCATATCATTTGACTTCCCAAACTTCTTGGATGCCAGGGCATGGACTTCCAGCCATTCACTAAAACCCAGCGTCTTTAGTATGAAGTTAGGGTGGACAATGAGATTCAGTGGGTTGTCTCCTCTGATGATCTTTGATGTGTCATTGGGTGGTGTATAATTTATGATTATCAAGTTTTACATTTATATTTAGCCGACAAACCTAAAGACAACACTTTAACGGGCAATGTCCCTAGTCAAGATAAAGCTTCGCGATAAGTAGGGTGTCGGTCACTAAGAGTGAGAGCGTTAATATCTAATCTATCAGTATTTTAGTTATCTAATTTATGCAAAACCTAAGCTAATGATAAAGGGGGGTTCAGCCTGAGAGACTAGCACTAGTTTGGGTATTTAAGCTAAGGTTTTGATGATAACTAAAGCAATAAACACACACAAGAAGATTAACAAACGATAGAGAAGCGATCAATTATAAAGAAAACATATCAACCATTAATAATCCGATAAAACGCAGGTTTGTTTATTAGTGCAATGATAGTCTTATCTCGAGGTGGCATATCATTCTTAAGACTTCGGCGGTACTGCATCCTAAGACCTAGACATGAACAATCCTGTCATAATTAACGTGCCCGCATAAAGCATCCTTATTTGCTGATTATAATCTATCTTAGGAGATTCGTAATGATGCTCTTACAAAACCCTAGCTCATTGAGACTTTACCCACTTACTGCTTAACGGTGATTTATATACTAGTAGTTCACTTGTCCAACTATCCAATGAAATCAGAACGTTATTTGTTGAATTATCTAGGGACACCTGCTAGTCAACTTGTTCACTAAACCAAAGGTAATATCCTATAACTAGTTAAGCCAGAAGCGTATCCTTAGCACGGATTTAGAAGGACAATATTTGTGATCCTATGATTCTAGATGTATAAATCACTATATGGAGAGCTATCTCGGTATCTAGATTACTGGTTAGGTCTCACTAGACCTAGTTGAATGATAGGTCACATGCAAAGCACGTAAACAAGTATAAATTAATAAACATAAACAACAATCAACGATAAATTAAGACAATCGAGATAAATAAAAGTTCAGACCTTTCTTAGGCTCTTCTATATATACGTCTAATATTCGACTTGTGGTTGTAAAGGATTTTCTGTGCATACCTAAACTGAGTTTAGTGTTTGAGCCTCATATTTATAGTGTCTGAAAATCGTCTGGATACGCCGTATGCGGTGATCGGCATACGGCGTATAAGGTTAATTTCCTTGGAGTCCGCAATAAGATAAAATCAATCAAGATAATTACCATCAATCATATTAAATACGTATCTTTGACTGATGAACAGATGTGCATACAGCGTATAGGAGAGTGGTGAATACACCGAATCGGGAATTGATCATTACGCGTTTCTTATGCTGAGCTGGTGCTGATACGCCGTATCTTCTTTGCTGGATACGGCGTATGGTAGTAGTTTTTAGAATTCTTCAAATATCTTCATTTTAGTCCTAGAATTACGTCTTTTTTGCTTCGTATTCACAAGTTACTCTTGAATTACTTCATTTATCATCTTTAAAGCAATTAAGTACCAAATCATGCAAAAAATTATATAAAAGTGGGCAAAATAGATAGGATAAATGATATATAAAGTGACGTTATTTGATGATATCAAATATCTCCCCACTTGAATCCTACTTATCCTCAAGTAGACTTTAGAAAGATTTTGAAAATGTATCCCAACCGAGGTTAAGGATTTTTTCGTTTAAGCACTTTTCTGTTCTAATCACCTATACAAAACCAAGCTCCTCATGAAATATAGAAATAAAATCACTCAGATCACTCAACTAATCTAGGGTGTATCATTTTAGTGGTACGCTCAATTACTCAGTCATGATTAGCTTCGTATCATAGGCTTGGCAAGGATACACATCTCCACCTCTAGAGCTAAGGAGTAACAAGTCAAAAGGTAAATTAGGCATTTATTAGAAGGCTTGGGTTTAATCATTCTTATAAGGATGAAGAATGATATAGGGTATGGATCTTCTGACTTTCACCAAAGGTCGTCATCAAACAAGGCAGCTGAGAATGATACATGGCATATCGACGAATAGCAATCCATGCTCGGTACACATCCTCATTCGAGTAGATCCTAAGTTAGTTATCAGGATAGGGAGTTAAATTTGTTGTTAAATAAAACAATAAACCAAATTGATGAAAGCCAACAAATAGGTGCGGTTGTGCTAGTAACTTTCCTCTGACCGTTCATGGCAATGACTTGAACTTATAAACAAAGTCTCGTTCATAGATGGGACAATGGAAACTAAAGTTGGCGTTCCCATAATCCGGTCAAACTTCCCTTACATCCCAAACTTCTACATTACTTTTTACAAAATAAGTGGTGATATCGGCACTTTTTACATCTTTTACATCGTTGTATTTTTGTGCGTTTCACGAATATCGATCCTTTCAATATAATTTCTCGGTGTATGCCTCTCTCTCTCTCTCTCTCTCTCTCTCTCTCTCTCTCTCTCTCTCTCTCTCTCTTTTCTTCTAATAATACATCATAAATCTTGGTGTAATTCACCGTCTTCACTATCATCATTTGTTCGACTAATTTTTAAACTCTTCTTCTTCGGACATAATATATAATTATGAAAGTAGCAAAATACACGAGCTACAAACATTCCCATTGCATTGTGCAATTTTCCCGACCATTACATAGATAGAGAAACTTCACTTTGATACAGGAACTACAAAACTTTACACGAAAGCAAATAGCAACATTGATTAAAATAGGCTTTAATCTATACGGTAGGCTAAGGTGTAAAGGTGAAACGAAACAATTTTAGTTGGTATAGAAAAAGAAAGGAATGGCTCAACAGGTTGTTCTAGGGGTATCTTTACTTTAAAAATAAGAGTAAGCAAAAGGGTTACACAAGGGTTAACTAACCAGTGTAGTTAGTTAATAATATGACATGTAGGCTTTTTGGTTTAATCCTAGAAATCTACCAGTCAAGCATGTTACTCCATCTAAATCCATAGTACTCATCATTGAGGTCTCGAGTGATATACCATGCCAAGTTCTAAAGTCCACTACATCATCGGCACACTCATATTTTTGTGGAATTTTTGTAAGCAATTGGAAATGAAGAGGCTTACTTCTCACAAATTGGCATTAAAGGTTATAGTGCGCTAGGTAATGTAACTAGTGATTATTCACAAAAAGTATGCTAGAAATTTTTTTAAACTTGATCTATTTTAAAGCATTTTTAAGCATGTAGCATTTTATTTATGAAAATAAGGACAAATACGTTCTAATTCTCTATCCCCCTACTTAAATTATACAACGTCCTTGTTGTATAGTAAAAAAAAGTTAAATAATAAGGGAAATAATTAAAACGTGAAACTCCCTGATGTTTTGCTCGTGATGATTATCCATGTTGAGTTCTTGAGAAAAAATGTGTTGAACAGTCATCTTGAGATTTCAAGACTCTAACACTTTGAAATTTCCAAATTTATAAATACTCCACCAACGTTGTAGTTTTCACTCAAAAGGTTCCTGTATTAAGCATAAGAAAACAAATGCAACTCCATCTCCGATGTATTTATTAAAATACAGTAAACTAAAACTAAATACTATACAGGAAGTCTATACGCCGTATCCATACCCCAGGATACGCCGTATTGATACCTATATATGCTGTATTCATTTAATGAATACGTCGTACAGACTGTGCTGAAAATAAAAACTGGATAATGTCCAAAAGGTCAATACACCGTATCTATGGGGTTTGGATACGCCGTATAGACAGTCTGGGAAGACAGACTAGATAATAGAGAGAAAAAAATAAATTCATTCCGGGTTGTCTCCCGGCAAGCACTTTTGTTTACAGAAAAGTCTTTAAGTTACACTTGCCCTAATTTAATCCCATCCTTATAAAATAATTTAGGGTCAAACGGGATGTCAAATGGCACATATAAATTCTTAATTAGATTTATTAGCATCCATTTGTAAAGAAAATTCCAAGTCACGACATTAATGCCTAATCCTTTGAAAAAAGTTTTCTTTTTGAAAAAATTATTGGATGCATCATGGCTTGTGCTTATTTGACCCTTGTGTATCGACATTTATTACATTAGATAATGGTTCGATAGATAAATCCCCCGAAGAGTGTTCAATATCGATTTTATCATCATCATTGTCTTTATCCGATTTTGAATCATCAGGATAAATTACCTTAAAAGGAAATAGATTATTAAAGTATAAAACGTTTTGTTCCTTTTCATCACATTCAGACAATGATGTTTCATCTTTCAAATTAAATTCATCGATATGTTGAGGACATACAGTAGGTTCAATTAAAAAATCAGATTTAGACGATAGAGCATCATTGTAAACAATGGCCGGAAATTCAATCTCAAAATCTTTAAAGAAGTCTAAATCATCAAAATAATTGACCGTAGGCTCGGGTGTTGGAAACGAATGCATATTGACTTTATCATTATTATTTTTTGAATCCATTTTTAAATCGTTGAAAGAAATTATTTTATTAGAAAATGAATTTTCATCATAAATTACCATGTAATCTTCATCATCGGATTCATCAAACGATATTCTAAAGTCAACTTTATTGTCGTTAAGAGGGCTTACCGTGGGTTCATAGGAGGGCGTTACTTCAGATGTAAACGCGTCATTAAAGACTATAGCCAGGAATCCAGTTTCAACAGATCTGAGGTCGTGAACGTCTTCATCATCCTAGATCTTACCATACGTAGCAGTCTTCTAGTTATACACCTCACCACGCCTACGAGCTTTTTCTTCCTCAATCCTGATATACTCTTCCATAGTAATGTTGGGGTCGTCCATTTAAACCTGTAATAAATTCACTACGAAAGAACTTGTTAAATAGCTTAATACGCCGTATTTAGTGAACTGAATACGCCGTATTAGTGATGGAGTCGAATACGCTGTATTGGTTTGAAAAAATTTATACGCTGTATCCAATAAATTGAATATGCCGTATTGGGTATTTGACTCAGAATGTTACAGCACGCTGTAACAATGCACATAAACATACAATATGCAAGATATACAACGCAGGAAATTAAACACACAATCAAACACATAAATATGCAATTTAAACTAAACTAAAACACTAATAAATAAGAATTAAACAACTTCACTCCCTGGCAACGGCGCCAAAAACTTGATGTGTCGTCGTATGGTGTAAAATTTATGATTATCAAGTTTTACATTTATATTTAGCCGATAAACCTAAAGACAACACTTTAACGGGTAGTGTACCGGTCAAGATGAAGCTTCACGGTAAGTAGGGTGTTGATCACTAAGAGTGAGAGCATTAATATGTGATTTATCAATATTTTAGTTGTCTAATTTATGCAAAACCTAAGCTAATGATAAAGAGGGGTTCAGCCTGAGAGACTAGCACGAGTTTGGGTATCTAAGCTAAGGTTTTAATGACAAGTAAAGCAATAAACACACACAAGAAGATTAAAAACGATAGAGAAGCGGTCAATTATAAAGAAAACATATCAACCATGAATAATATGATAAAACGCAGGTTTGTTTAATAGTGCAATGATAGTCTTATCTCGAGGTGGCATATCATTCTTAAGAATTAGGCGGTACTTTATCCTAAGGCCTAGACACGAACAATCCTGTCACAATTAACGTGCCCGCATAAAGCATCCTTATTTTCTGATTATAATCTATCTTAGGAGATTTGTAATGGGGCACTTACAAAACCCTAGCTCATTGAGACTTTACCTACTTACTGCTTAACGATAATTTATATACTAGTAGTCTACTTGTCAAACTATCCAATGGAATCAGAATGTTATTTGTTGAATTATCTAGGGACACCTGCTAGTCAACATGTTCAATAAACCAAAGGCAATATCTGATTAACTAGTTAAGCTAGAAACGTATCCTTAGCATGGATTTAGAAGGACAATATTTGTGATCCTATAATTCTAGATGTATAAATCACTATATGGAGAGCTATCCTGGTATATAGATTACTGGTTAGGTCTCACTAGACCTAGTTGAATGATAGGTCGCATGCAAAAGCACATAAACAAGTATAAATTAATAAACATAAACAACAATCAACGATAAATTAAGACAATCGAGATAAACAAACCAAACATTAAATCTTCATAAACATGGCTGATACCTAAAGGTATCAGCCGATAGTCATTGTAAAAATACACACGGTTTGATATATGAACTCTTAAAATAGAGAAACTTCAATCGAACGCGTATTTGGTTGTGCAAAGATTACAAGAGTTTTCCTATGATCTTGATGCTCATTCCTGACCTTCTTGGCTCTTCTATACGTCTGAGAATCGACTTGGTAGTTTAGGAATTTTCTTGCATACCGAAACTCGTGTTTGAGCCTCGTATTTATAGTGTCTGAAAATCATCTAGATACGCCGTATGCGGTGAGCGGCATACGGCGTATAGGGTTAATTTCCTTGGAGTGCATGATAAGATCAAATTAATTAAGATAATTACCATCAATCATATTAAATGCGTATCTTTGACTGATAAACAGCTATGCATACGGCGTATAGGAGAGTGGTGAATACGCCAGATCGGGAATTGATCATTACGCGTTTCTTGTGCTGAGCTAGTGCTGATACACCATATCTTCTTTGCTAGATACGGCGTATGGTAGCAGTTTTTAGAATTCTTCAAATGTCATCATTTTAGTCTTAGAATTGCGCCTTTTTTCTTCGTCTTCACAAGTTACTCCTGAATTACTGCATTTATTATCTTTAAAGCAATTAAGTAAAAAATCATGCAATAATTATATAAAAGTAAGAAAAATAGATAGGATAAATGATATAATAAAGTAATATTATTTGATGATATCAATCTTCATGGTTGCCTCCTTATTTGGATTGACAACATAGCTGATCTTTGTGATTGATAGTGGATCAGCTCTGAAAGAGATTTGATGATTGTACTCTTCTATCATCTTAACCTTCTTTGCCTCATGTTCAGTCCATTCCTGAGACTGGGCCTTCAGTGTGGCTTGATTGAACATCTTCTTTAGTTCTTGTTCTGATTTTCTTTCTTAGCTTTCAGATCACTCAGCCTCTTCATTTTCTTGATTTGATTATTGTATTCTTCTTGGGAAAGAGGTCCCTCTATGGTAATGAAAGATTTTAACTTTGGTATTTTAGGATTAGAACCACCTTCTTCTTGATATCGAACAAGCTCATTCCCTTGTTCTTCTATAATGGCAACTTCTTTTCCTTTGGAGGAAACTCTATGAGGAGTTACAGAGAACTTTGAGGAAGTGGTTCTAAATAGCTGATCGGTGAATTCTTGAATAGACTTTTGTTGTTCTTCAGGCTTAAGAAGATGTTTTGGGCAAAGGTGTTCAGAGGGATTGGATTTGAAATATCAGGAATAGGAGTCATGATTTTGAATCTTTTTTATAGAGGCTGTTTGTCAAGGTCATTATCATCTGAATCATCTTCCACTAACATTGGTCCTTCTGACTTCTTTTCCTCTGAGTTATAAACAACCAATTATTTTCCTTCATTTATCTTATCATCTGAGACTAGAGGAGTTGATTTTTTGTTAGCAACCTTTAGATCAGCTGGTTGCTCCCCCTGACTTTTGACTAAGGGTTCTGAGGAAGGGATTGTTTCAGCTGACTGATGCTTCCCTTGAGTGGCAGCAGGGTTTGTATCCTTGTCCTTCTTGTTCTTCTCCTCCTCAGCAGTATCATTAATGATCATTGCTAATTCAAGAAGGCTTTAAATATCATTAAGCTGAGTTTTCATACCTTGAACATCCAGACAGAATTTCCCCAGAGATTCGATCTGAGATTACAGATCATCCCTGACTTCTTGCATTCCAGACCGAACTTTAGATGTCACTGATTATCCTATTTCAGACTAAAGCAATTTGGTAAGTGCCTTTTAAAGAGTAACAAACCATGCACTTTCATCCGTATGGTAGATGTTGAACTATTTGTTCATAGGCTTGACCACAGTCTTGTGCACCTGATTTGGCAGGAAATCTTTAAGGATGGAAGGGAGACAATCTTTGAGTGCCTCAGTAAGGAGTCCAGGAAGCTGATCTTGTAGGGCATTACTGATAAGAGATGGCACAGAGTTCTTGATTTCATCAGAGACTAAGTGTAAGATTTCATATTCGCAACCTTGGAGTGAAGATTGCTAACTTCTTCACAAATATGATCTAGATGTCCTGAAAAGCTATGAAATTCAACGAAAGTATTTAGAAATGTATCAGCTGTGCCTTCTTTGGATATGTGCTCAGAGTCAACCATATCAACATCTTCATCATCATCAGACTTAATAGTATCAAAAGTTGATACATAGTGCAAATCATCATCTGGCATGGAGCTTAATTTAAAGCTGGACACCACATTATCTAACGTTATATTAGTGGGTCCAAAGCTCATAAAGGAAATGTTGATAGTAGGAGATTTGAAGGATTTGATGAACTTTATATCCGACTTAATGTCAAATGGGCTCTCTAAAGTAGGTTCATCATCCTTGGCTTGTTTGTTAGAATCATGGAGAGAGTGTTCCTTAGCGATCTCTTCCTCCTCCACATTCTCCTCCATAATTATATTAAGTACCTGCATAAACTTGTTAGTTTTAAATAAATGTAAATTTGTAATGGAGTGAAGGATCATCATTCGCTTCCCCTAAAAATACTAGGTGTGATTATCCAGTCCCCTCAAAAGTTCTTTAAATTTAAGATAAGAAAGAATAAAATTTTGGGACTCTTTTGTTTGGTTAGTGGGACCTCTGAGGCTGAGTGAGTTTAGTTCATACAAAGGTCGACTTTCATGCATGGATAGGTTAATCCAGCAAAGTCTAGAATTTTAAGAGTCAACCATCAGGTGTTTTTAAAATTTTAGTATCATCCTCTGGGTACATACTCAGAGTGTATAGAAAAATTTGAAATATAAGTGCAGACACAGACACTCTAATAGGTCGGGGTAGCCCTTAACTTCATCACTCTCTCCTAAAGAAGTTTGAGAGTGGTTGCTTGTAGTGCCCTTTATATTTTAAAACTGTTCCCTTTTTGGCTTTAGCGGCTGGAGGCTGGTTAACTTGCTCCTCTGCCAACTCGAAGGCTACTAGACTCTTGGTGGCATTAGCGGTGGCCACTGTAACCTCAGCTACTAAGTCTTAGTGACTTGTTTCTTTGGAAGGATGACCCTAACCTTATATGGAGACTTTGGTTTGGAAGAATGTGGGATTCTTTTCTTCTTTATCTTTAGGTCAGTTGGTGCTTTAGGCTGAGTGACAGGATGCACAAAGGTCTTGGACAAAGACTTATCAGCTGTGTCATCAGCATTCACCTCCTTAGAGGGAGGGATCAAAGATTGTTCAGGCTCTTGAAAAAGTTTAGCTACTTTTAGCATGTGTGAAGTCAAAGCAACTTCAGATGCTAAAGGTTTTTGAAAAGAAGCAGATGTTATGGTGTGTGGTTTTATAGGAGTGAGGTCATTGCTAATGTAGTTTTCTTCAAGCAATTTTTCAAAAATCAGGGATACAAACCTTGTATAGTAAATATTTGATTCCATGTTCTTCTTCTCATTTTAAAGCTTATGAATCAAGTCTGAGAAATTAATCGCCCCAATGTCAATCTCCAACCACCAGATTAAATAGTATGCAATTGTCTACTGATTAAGATTCATTTGGTCATGTGAACCCTGCATCCCACCCAAACATTTGATAATTTATTGCATGAAGAGTTTCCAAATGGATGTAAAGTACTTCATCTTTAAGGGTGAAGAATTAACAAGGATAGTGGATGAAAGGTTTAATTTGTCTTTTTCAAATAACCCCAAAGTTGCCAGCCCAGCCCTTACAGATTCATTGTAAGGTAGAGGAGCAACGTTCTTACAAATAGGTAGGTTAATGGCAAATATGAACTTATCTTAGGTAAAGGACATGGGTTCATCCTACCATGAAAGTAAAAAGGTAATGGTCTTGGTCTCTTCTTTAACCTCTGCTGTATACCAAAACTCCTTAAGATATTCCACATACATTACGGAGGGTTGAAGGGTTAGGGCTTTATTGATACAACAGGTCTAGAGAAAGCTAAGCATTGGTTGGTACAACTCGTTTGGGTGCTCAAGAAGTGAAATAGCATTATTGAAAGCAGTTATGCCCTCCTTACACTTAAAATTGACCTTTGGTGATGGTAGAAGTTGTTGTAATTGTTGTGAAGAGGTGGATTCTAAAGCTATTTGATTAAAACTTTGATTTAGCTTTGATGAAAAGGTTTACGTAAGGTGATAAAAATGGAAATTTTAGGCTTTTAGGTGAGTGAAAGATGATGTGTGTGAAAAAGGTAAACTTTTTACTATTAAATGACATTTTTTCCAATTAAGCACAAGGTTAGTTTCTTCACATCTAGCAAGAATTTTATCTAAATAGGTAAGACAACTATTGAAAGAATTACCTAATACAGAGAAATCATCCATGAACACTTCCATAAAATCTTCCACCATGTCATGGAAGATTACTATCAAGCATCGTTAAAAGGTTGCTGGTGTGTTGCATAGACCAAACGACATCCTTCTATAAGCAAATGTTCCATAATGGCAAGTGAACATAGTCTTTTCTTGATTTTCAGGTGCAATTAGAATCTAGAAAAATCCTAAAAGGCCATCAAGAAAATAGTAATATTTATTTTCAGATAAACGCTCTAACATCTGGTCAATAAATGGAAGAGGAAAGTGATCCTTTTAAGTGACATAATTCAGTTTACAATAGTAAATGTAAACTCACCATCACGTAACCGTTCGTGAAGGAATTAGTTCATTATTATCATTTAAAACCACCGTCATTCCCCCTTTCTTTGGAACAACATAAATAGGACTGACCCATGAGTTGTCTGAGATGAGATAAATTAATCCTGAATCAAGCAACTAAACAATTTTGATTTTTACCACATCTTGAACTTTAGGATTCAAATGCTTAGGTGTTGAATAACTAGTTTAAAATTATCTTCCATCAGGATTTTATGTATGCAGAATGATGGAATTATTCCCTTAATATCTGACATCTTCCAAGTTATTCCTTTATGCTTTTCCAATACCTGCAAGAGTAATCTATTCTCCTTCAGATAATTTAGACGAGATAATTATAGGAAAACTCTCATTGTTATGTAAATATGCGTATTCTAAATGAGATGACAAATCTTTTAGCTTTGGTTTCTTTTCATCAATCTCATTAGCATTAGCTTAATAAAGATGTTCATTATTAGTGTTTTTAGAACCCTTATTTTCCTAACCTACTGAATATACCGTATTGATATTGGCAATACGTCGTATTGACTTTTTTACTTCCGAATCATTAATAAACTCATTTACTATAGAATTGCATTTCTGTGATCCACTTGACTAATTGTTTTTTCCTGATTATTAAGAAAGAATGAATCTACTTGTTTCTTTTTTTTATAACACTTGGATTTCCTCATTAATAGTCTCATCAAGATCATCAATACTATAGCATTCATCATCCTCGGTAGAAGGTTTTTTCATTAATTGTTCCATATCAAAAATGACTTCATCATCACCTACCTTAGGTGTTATTTTTTTATTAAATACATCAATCATTGCACGGGCTGTAGCCTGGAAAAGGTCTCCTTAATATTATTAGAATTCTAGAGTCTTTTGGTATGTCTAAAATAACAAAATCAATAGGTAAGACAAATTTATCGACCTTTATAAGGACATTTTATACTATTCCTTTAGGATATTGAATTGACCTATCCGCTACTTCTAAGCTCATCCTAGTTGGTTTTCAGTATGCTAAACCTAATCTTTCATACACTGAGTAGGGCATTAAACTTATACTAGCTCCTAGATCTACTAATGCATTATCAATATGTAAATTACTAATTTGACAAGGAATAGTAAAACTCCCTAAGTCTTTTTCTTTTGATCACAATTTGTTTAGTAGAATAGCCGAGCATCTCTCATTCATCATCACCGTACAAGCTTCTTTAAGTTTGGATTTATTTGTTAACAAAATCTTTATGTATTTAGCATACTTTGGCATTTGTACTAAGGCTTTGATAAATAGGATATTGATATGGAGTTGTCTTAGATTCTCTAAAAACTTCCGTTGATGTGCTTATTCCTTTTCCTTTCTCAGCCAGTTAGGGAAAGGAACTGATGGTTGTTGTGACTCCATTGAGGCCTGTATAGTCCTTTCCTGAATTTTTGGCGATTCATTTTCCACAACAACTTATAGTGGTTTTTCCTACTCATCATGTTAAAATCTAGAGAGCTTATTATGGTCATCATTAGCTTTATTGATTTCTTTGTCATAAGTAACCTCATATGTTATTTTTCCTCCTCTTGTTGTTACTTTTTTAACTTCGTCCCTTGAAAACAAGACATCACTCATAACCTTTGTCAACTGATGTACTTTAATTTTTAGCTCACTTATCAAGTTGTTTTGCTCCTTTAAGAAAAGCTCGTTAGTTGTCCTAAACTCATGATATCACCCCTTGGCTCTTAATACCAATTGTTATAATCTTATGATATCATTTCCACCTAAGAATCAAAGAAGGAAAAATGGAAGAATTGTAGAAAGTGAAACTAAAAAGATAAAGCAAAGAGAAAAGAAAGAGTGGTAGATTGAAACAAATGCTCAAAGGATTCCAAAACCATCAGTTTTAGGCAAACCGGCTCCTTTCTTAAATTCTCTTGAGAGAAAAAGTTTTTCAACAACAAATTTGGTTACCAAAACTAATGTGTTAGGGGGTTTATCAAAATTAGTCTTTTCACAGAGTTTACCTCAAACAGCAAGACAAGCTGTAAGAAACACAAATGTGATTAAACCAAGAATGTATCGAATTGACACTAGGAAAACATAAACTAAAGCACCACAGTTGCCTCAGACTTCCAAGAATACTAATCTTCACGTGTCTACCTTTATAGGATTAATACACAGAACTAGTGTTAGCAGGCCACAACTTAAGAGCACTTAAATAAAAGATACGGTTGTACAAAATAATAGTCAAGTGAAGTTTAAGAAGACTGAAGTAGAAGACTACCATAGGATTTATAGTTTTTCTAATAAAACAAAGTCTGTAACTGCGTGTAATGACGGTTTAAAATCCAGAATTTCAAATGTTAATGTTGTTTGTGGTACTTGTGGATAATGTGTGTTTAATTCGAATCATGATGCTTGTGTTTCTAAATTTTTGAAAAACGTAAATGCTAGAACTAAAAAGCCTAAAGTAGGGCCTATTTGTACTAGATAACCCAAAAGTCAAGCGAACAAATCTATTGCAACACCCCCTAAGAAAACAGTTGCATCAGAGTCCACTATCCAAAAATCTAATAGTTACTATAAGATGCTTTATGAGAAAACTAGTAAGGCATAGAAATGGTGAATAGCATAATAATGCCCATCAGGATATAAATGAGTTCCTAAGAAAAAAATGAAATGGGTGCCTATTATTAAGAATGAATATGTGAAAAAGAGAGTTAGCTTTGCCATAGATAATGCATCTAGGATAACTAATGTCTTGAAACTCACAAATACTTTAGGATCTAATTTCAAGTGTTCTATCATCCTCTAATTCTCTTACAGATTGTTCAACTCATCCTATCCATTGTTGACTTTGGATGCACCAAGCATATGACGAGAAACTTTAAGCTGCTATGTAATTTTGTTGAAAAATACCTGGGTATCGTTCATTTTGTTAATGATCAATTTTCTCCAATTCTTGGTTATAAAGATTTGGTTCAAGGAAATATTATGATCATAAAGGTTTATTACGTCTAAGGCCTCAATCATAATCTCTTCTCGGTTGGTCCATTTTGTGATGCAGATTTGAAGGTTGCTTTCTAGAAATCCACTTGTTTTGTTAGAGATCTTCAGGGAAATGATTTACTAACTAGTAATTGTGGATCTTATCTATATATAATTTCTCTACAAGAAACAACTTCATCAACTCTAATCTGTTTCATGGATAAAGCCTCACCAACTCAAGCATGGTTATGGCATCGAAGACTTTCTCATCTTAACTTCGACTACATCAACTTGCTTTCAAAGAAGGATATCGTGATTGGTTTACCTAAGTTGAAATATGTCAAGGATCAACTATGTTCTTCTTATGAACTGAGTAAAGAAAAAAGGAGCTCATTCAAGACAAAGGTTGTTTCAAGTTTAAAAGGACGGCTAAAGTTGCTTCATATAGACTTATGTGGTCCTATACATGTTGAAAGCATCAATGGGAAGAAATACATTTTGGTAACTGTTGACGACTACTCTAGATATACTTAGACTCTATTTCTAAGATCTAATGATGAAACACCAGAAGTTCTAAAAGATTTTCTCAAGATGATTCAACCTAATCTTCAAGCTTAATTGATTACTATTCGAACTAATAGAGTCACAAAGTTCCTAAACAAGACACTCCATGCATATTTTAAAGAAGAAGTAATTGAGCATCATATATCTACTCCTCGAACACTAAATAGAAAGGCGTTGTTGAAAGACGATATCCTAATCTGGTTGAGGTTGCTCGAATGATGCTTTTAGCTTCTAAACTTCCTTTGTTCTTTTGGGCTGAAGCAATTGCAACCGCATGCTATACTTAAAACAGATCAATCATAATCCCAACACATGAAAAGATTGCATACACATCATTAATAATAGGAAACCTTTAATTAGACACCTTCACATCTTTAGTTAAACCTGTTACTTAGCCAGAGATGGTGAAAATCTTGACAAGATGAAAGAAAAAAAAGATCCGTAAACTCTGGTAGGATACTCCACTCAGTCTAAGGGATATAGAAATTTACAACAAGAGAACCCGATTGATAGTTTAATCCATATAGTTTGATGAGATCAAAGATATGATTGAGACGTATGTTGAGAATAACACTTTAGGCCTCGTTCTCTAATGAGAAAAGGCGTCAGACTATGACAACTCTGGCCTCGCGCCCCAACTACAAAATGTTTATCCATCAGCATATATAACAAATCCATCACAACAAGAGTTAGATCTTTAATTTGGTCCTTTTTACGATGAACTTTTCGCTGCAGGTACTTCAAGTGTCAACAATTCTACTTCTCCCACTGATAATTCTACTCAACAAGACATACAACCTACAATGAATATTTACCCTTCAACTGAACCAATAATTCCAACTACTACTATTCATGCTGAGGAAAACAACGATAATCAAGCAGCAAATACACAGCTCTAACATGATGAATTTATCAATCCTTTCTGTATACTGGTAGGAGACGTTACTGAGTCTTCCTCGTGCAATATTGACAATTCAAATATGCATACCTTCTATCAACCACATAATTTCGAATACCAATGGACCAAAGATCACCCGCTAGAACATGTTCGTAGAAATCCATCCAAGCCAGTACAAATAAGATGACAACTTGCAACAGATCCTGAAATATGTATGTTCGCGCTCACCGTGAGTATTGTTGAACCGAAAAACATTAAAGAGGAAATGGCTGATTCCGCATGATTCGAGGCAATGCAAGATGAGCTTCATCAATTCGATAGACTACAAGTCTAGGAACTCGTCGACAAACCATTTGGAAAGACAGTCATCAAGCTAAAGTGGTTATGGAAGAACAAAAAGGATGAAGATCAAATTGTAATTCGTAATAAGGCACGACTTGTAGCTATGGGTTATGCTTAGAAAGAGGGTATTGATTTCGAAGAATCTTTTGCTCCAGTCGCTCGCTTGGAAGCTGTACAGATTTTCATTGCAAATGTTGCACATAAATCATTTCCTATATATCAAATGGACGTTAAAACAACGTTTCTCAATGGTCCACTTAAGGAGGAGGTTTATGTTGCACAACTAGATGTGTTCGTTGATCCTGATCATCTAGAAAAAGTTTATCGTCTAAGGAAAGCTGTATATGGATTGAAGCAAGCTCCAAGAGCCGGTATGATGAACTCCTAAATTTCTTGATGTCCAAAGGTTTTACTAAAGATACCATTAACCCTACTCTATTTACGAAAAGATACGTGGAGGAAATTTTACTTGTGCAAATTTACGTTGAATTTTGGGTCTACAAACCTTAAATATATTTTTTTTTAAAAAGATGATGCACAGTAGATGTGAGATGTCCTTAATGGGGGAAATGAAATTCTTTTTAAGAATGTGAATGCACTAATACACAATAGGTACTAAACCTAAACTAGATGCAAACTTAAGTGGAAAACCCATTGACCAAACACCATATAGAAGTATGATAGGGTCACTCATGTATCTGACTTCTAGTAGACCAGACATAGTGTAAGTAGTATGTTATTGTGCATGTTATCAAGCAAGACCGACTAAAAAACACCTCAAAGAGGTTAAAAGGATCTTTCGATACTTAAAGAGAACAATTAACATGGGACTTTGATATCCGAAGGATTCTGGCTTTGAACTAACAGCTTTTTCAGATGCCGACCATGAAAGATGCATTGATACTCGTAAAAATACTTCTGAAGGAATACAGTTTCTAGGTGATAAGTTAGTCAACTGGATGTCAAAGAAGTAGGACTGCACTACAATGTCATTAGTAGAAGCAGAGTACATGGCTTTATCTTTAAGTTGTGCTCAAGTAATGTGGATTAAACACATCTTAAACATTATAGCTTCAACTACAACAAAATACCATTGTATTGTGACTCTCAATCTTCCATAGCAATCTCATGCATCCCCGTGCAACACTCCCGTACCAAGCACATCCATACTCGATATCAATTTATCAAGGAACAGGTTGAAAATGGTATAATTGAATTATATTTTGTCAGAACTAAATACCAATTAGCTGACATGTTTACTAAAGCCTTGCTTGAAGATAGGTTTCAGTATCTCGTCAAACGAATTGATATGAGATGTTTGACTCCAGCAGAACTGGAGGTTCTAACAAATCAATCTGCTTGATAATTCATCAAACATCGACCTGTAAATATTTTAGAAAAGCAAAATAGAAAATTATAAAACCTATAAAACCAAATACAAAAATATAAAATTTCAAAAAGAAAATACAAAATTAGAAAATTCAAAAAATTCAAAAAAGAATCTTTTTGACGTATCTCTTGGAATTGATAACATTTACGTAACTAGAAATGATGATTAATATTGTCCCGGGTATGTAAATGAAGTTGAGCAAGAGTTCAAATGCTTTCAAAACATGTCATTTCTAATTTTCTTAATGGTTTATGTGCAAATCAGTACATAACCCGAACTTTAAATAAAGGAAAGTCTATCTATAAAGATAACTTATCCTAACAACAAAAAAATCAAATTTCTGGGTCTTAAGCATGTTATACAAGACATTCAAAGTTTTATGCTCAAGAAAAGGATATTGCATGCATAAGTGCACTTACCCTTAGCGTTAGAAGAGAAGTCTTCTAACATGTGGTTTTTTAAATAGTTGAATACAATTTTTCAGGAATGTCTTAATAACAATTCAATATCTTTCAAAATTATATGTTTAACACTCCATCCATCACAAAGCTTTATAATACGACCATATTATAATTGGATCTATTTTTAAGGGGGAGTTTTTTGAAAATCAAAGTTTTAATATTTTTGGATACATCATCTCACGATAATTCTTATGTATTCAAAACATTAAAAAAAGTCTCTTCATAACAAATCAGTAATAATAATGACAACTCAATAGAATGTTTTCTATAAGATGATCCAGTGTCTGAGCATAATTTTTCAAAAATTATTCAATGACAATTTATAATCTTTAAAATTGTATGTTCAACACTGTCTCAACTTCAATTTTATATTCTTTTTACAACTTAGTATCATTTTTTGGTGTCAAACATATGTAAAATTGAGGGGGAGCAAGAAGATAAAGTTACACATAGTTCATGCTAAAACATTTTCACCCTACAGAATTTTCATGACAAATTTTAATCACTTTGTATTTCAAAGACTAAGTGAATTAGTATTTATAATAAGGGGAGAAATGTGATTAAAATGTGATCAAGAACATAATAAGTGATCTAAAAGACTCAAAGTTCTTTATACTCTTACCCACATGTGAAAAACACTTTTGTATATCGATGCATATGTGAAGGGGGAGTTTTTCAATTGATGAAACTTTCAAAGTGTCAAATATTTTTCAAAAACTTTAAATGATTTTCAATCAAGGTTTTATGGGTACGATCAAATACCCAACAAGATCTTAATTCACGACGATTCTAAAGTCAAAAGGTGGTTAGGTTAGGAATTAGTCCTATGATCCAACTAGAATCAGAGGGATTTACCCAAGGACACTTCATAGTTAGAAATAGCAGTCCTTAGGTATGATTTGGAGATGAATGAGAAATGGGAATAATGCTGACTAAGACATGAGTTAACACTCGAACAATCATAACAAGGTGTTAGTAATGACGTCTTGGTAAGCATTGAAGGGGTTGAAGAAGAAAAAAGAAATGAATGGATAAAGGGTCTAAAGAAAGAAGCCCTCCACGCACCTTAGGCAGAAACTGGGTCAATACATATGCTATCAGTTTTTACAAAGATCAAATCTGGTATTGAAGAAAGACATCATGGACCCAATAATGCACTGCACAACCCTTCCTAGCCATTCAAGTTTCTCTCAAAAGATACTTGTCTCATTTGTCACAGAGATCAACACGACTTCTATTGACTTTCTCACTTCGAGTTAGTTGATATTAAAAAGGTGGCAGTCAGCTCCAGCCTCCGATTGCTAAAACTAAAAGCACTAATCGAGTCTAGAGCCAAAAGATCAATAAATAAATCTCATTAGAACACATTCTATAACAAATACTTGCTGAACACCATTAAGTTTACAAGATATTATCAAGAGTCCTACGCATTATCCTTGTTATTTTTCAAGAACATCTGAGTGATACTCTTGAGTATTCATAATGAAGATGGAAGTCCTTCTAGAGCCATCATCAAACAAGCTCTGCAGTAGGTAACTTGTGAGATTTTATATGAATCAAGCTTGTGTAAACTGGATATCGATTTGGTCCAGTAAATGAATTGACGACTCAATAAAAAAGATAGCAACTATCTGATTTACTCATATTTTGTAGTTTGCTTTGAGACATTCCGGTATTAAGAACAAGCAAGTATAATGAATCTAATGCATATGCGTTAGAGGATTTAACACTTTGAGCTAGAAACCCTGTCATTCCAAATTGAACCTACTTGATCACATGTACAGTATTTATACTGTTAAATGGTCCTCACAAAACTAGAGGTTAACACAACCATACTTAGACGAATGACAAAGCCATATTCGTCCATGTCTGCTATTTATCACTAACTTTAAAATACAGGTATAAATAACGGTGTTGCAGCCTCATTCCAGCAGCGTCAGATTCATTACCATATGCTTATGCTCAAACTACAATGACATACTATAATCATCAAGATTCATGAATCAAGAAAGCTTAAGTATTAAAGACAAAGACTTTCGCAACTCAGATATACAAGATCTTCCTTTAAGATAACAAGTCTATCAAGGGAGATTGTTAGCAAGCTTCTAAAATGATGCAAAATATGAGCATGTTTGCTATCATCAAATAACGTCACTTTATTATATCATTTATCCCATCAATGTTGCCCATTTTTATATAATTGTTGCAAGATATTGGTGCTTAATCGTTTAAAGTTTATAATTGCAGTAATTCTGGAGTGACTTGTAAAGAAGAAGCTAAAAGGCGCACGTCTAGAAATAAAACAAAGATATTTGAAGATATTTGTAAACTGCTACCATACGTCGTATCCAGCAAAGAAGATACGGCATATTAACGCCAGCTCAGCACAAAAAACGTGTAATGATCAATTCCTGATCCGGCATATCTACTGCTTTCGTATACGTCCTATGCACAACTGTTCATCAGTTAAAGATACGCATTTAATATGATTGATGGTAATTATCTCTAATTGATTTGATCTTATCGCGAACTCTAAGGAAATTACCCCAATACGTCGTATGCCATCAATTCTATACGGCGTATCAGCCATTTTTAAGAAACTATAAATAGAGGACTCAGCTACGAGTTTTAAGTGTGCAATATCATATCCTCTATATAGTATACACCAAGGTATGAATTTCAGAAGCTAAGAAGAGAAGCGAAGGTCAAGCATCAACCATAATTCGATAGAAGACATCGTATAATTCCTATTTTCTTAATCATTTGATTTTTAATCATTTGATTTTTAATCATTTGATCACGCTTGTATGTTTATGACGATTGTGGGCTAATACCCTTAGGTATTAACCATGTTTATGAAGATTATTATGTTTGATATGGTTTTATTTCGGCTTGTTTAATTTATCGTTGTTGTTTAATTATGTTTATCGCCTATACTTGTTTATGTGCTTGTACATGTGACCTATCATTCAACTGGGTCTAGTGAGACTTAACCAATAATCTAGATATCGGAATAGCTCTCCATGTTGTGTTCTATATACCCGGACCAATAGGATCACAAATGACACCTTGTCCTTACCCTTTGATTATGAGCTTAGTTGGACCGGCAGGTGACCCGATAATTGTTCAACCATTATTGTTCTTGATTAATTGGTATTGTATTTTGGTGGTGGACTACCGGTGCATAAAAAACATCAAGCAATAAGTGAGTAAAGTCCCGATGGGCTAGGGTATTAACAGAATCACCACTGCTTTAATTCCCTATGATAGATTATAATTAGACAATAAGATTCTTGATGCGGATGAGTTAATCGTGACAGGATTGTTCGTATCTAGGTCTTAGGAAGAAGAACCGCCTAAGTCTTAAGAATGATATGCCGCCTCGAGATAAACAACCATTGCACTAATTAAGCTATTCAAACATATAATCGGATTAACATGGTTAATACAGTTTTCTTACATTTGGCTTGTACCTCTTTTTTATCTTTTGTTATTTGTCTCTTGTGTTTATTATGCTTAGAATTGATATTTGTTACCATAAACCTGTGCTAGTCTCTCAGGCTAAAACACCCCTTATTTACCTCTAGTAAATATGTATAGCATAGGTTTAACTAGTAATTAGGCTAATCTAGATAGGTTAAAATACTGATAGAATATTAGGTTAACTCTCACTCTTAGTGGTCGACAGCCTACTTACCGCGAAGCTTTATCTTGACCGGGTACACTAAGTGTTGTCTTTAGGTTTGTCGGCTAAATATAAATGTAAAACTTGATAACTAAATATACACCACACGACGACACATCAGGTTTTTGGCGCCGTTGCTGGAGTGATTAGTCTAATCTTTATTCTTTTTAGTATTTCTAATTTCTAACTAGTTTAGTGTATAATTGTTGATTTAATTCTGATTTCTAACTGCTAATTGTTTAGTTTAATTGTGTTTAATTTATTGCATTATTTTATTGTATTTATGTAGTATTATGTTCTAACTGATCAACGGATACGACGTATCCACTAGTTGGATGGGGCGTATCTAACCTTCTGATCAGGACAACGTGTTGATTTTACTGTCTAAACGGCGTATCTGTTCTTCCAAATAATATGGCGTATTCTGTAAACTCAATACGGCGTATTGCAATTCAACAGACTTATATGACGTATTCTCTTCAATAGAATACGGGGTATTTGTTATCTGATACAGCGACCAGAACCTAAAATTTATTTCCGCATTTAAGATTATATATATTCCTTTTTTAAAAGAGCATATCATACTATTTTATTTTGTGTTTCAGGTGGTGCATGACACGAAGTTCCACTAAAGAACTACTCTCACCTCTCAAAAACCCAGAACCAGTACTTCGCTCAAGGAGAAAGCTTTTCGATAATTCAAGCCTCGTGGAATTAAAGTCACCAGAGAGCGATTAACTTTTTGAAGTCGAAGAGCACATAGAAGGAGAAGGTGTTACAGAAATAATGACAGAAATAATGGAACAATATATGAGCAAAACCCGTAACAAAATCAGGTCGGGCGTTGCCAGGCCAATTATTGATGCTGATATCCAATTTGAACTAAAGGGGCAGTCTCTTAAAGAACTTTGTGACAATACTTTTAGTGGTTCGAAACATGAAGATGCCAACAAATACATCAAAAAGGTTCAAGATATTGTTGACTTGTTCCACGTCCCAAAAATAACTCAAGATCAACTTATGCTTCGTGCCTTTCCTGTATCCCTAACTGGAGCTGCAAGCCGATGGCTCAGAAATGAACCAGCTGGTTTAATCACAACCTTGGAAGGCCTAAAAACAAAATTTCTAAACAAATACTATCCACCTGCGCGTACCGCAAAAGAAAATAGGGGAAATTAATAACTTCCAGCAGGAATCCGATGAAATCCTTTTCCGTGCATGGGAAAGATTTAAAGAATTGCTAATGAAGTATCCTCAACATTACCCAACCGACATGCAGGAGGTCATATTATTTTACAATAGGCTCGATGTTCCAACTCATCAAATCCTTGACTCAAGGGGTGTCATACCTTCAAAAATTGCTGCATATGCTAAAACAGCCATCCAAGAAATAGCTGAATACTCCTAGAAATGGCACAACAAGACATCTTCAAGAACCAGAAGTACTAAAACTTCTGACAGGCTTGTTGCTATCCAAGCCCAACTCAACAATCTTGGATGTAAAATAAAGAAAGTTAATAAGAAAGTGTACGCTGCTCAGGCCGGATGCAAACTATGCAAGGGACCACACTATACGAAGGATTGTCCACAAAAGGAAAAAGGAAAAGTTTTGGAAGAAGCCTATTACACCCAGTTCGGTACACCCTATAAACCTGGAGGATAATACAGAGCAGCAGAACCAGTATTCTACCAACAAAACAATGGAAACTCTTCATATCCTGCCCGAAGAGAAACCATGGAAGAATCATTGTCCACGTTTATGACTGAATTAGCTAAGAGGCATGAAGAAAACTCGAACATCATCAAAGAAATTTAAGCCTCTACTGACGCAGCTATTAAAAATCAAGGAGCATCGATCAAAACCTTGGAACTTCAAATTGGTCAAATGAGTAAAGTATTGCAAGAAAAAGGCTTTGGAAGTCTTCCTAGCTCAACAGAAACAAATCGAAAAGACCAAGTAAAATCGATCTCAACTGCTATAGCTGATCTATCTGAGATACGCCGTATGAAGCATGGGCCATACGCCATATCGGGTCCATAACATAGATTCGTATTTCCTGAAACAGTCCCCTTCCCTAGGCAATTACACAACTACTGATGTGATAATTTGAAGGAGGTACGTGAAGTGACCATTCTGGATGCTTACGACAATAACCTACCTCAGAAAGAAAAAGATCCAAGGAGCTTTACTTTACCTTGTTTTATCAATAATATCTGTTTGATAAAGCCCTTGTTGATCTAGGAGCTAGTATGAGTGATATGCCATTCTTTACCTATACCAATCTTGGTTTAGGAAATTTGTCTCACACTAGGATGACCATAGAATTGGCCGATAGGACCATAAAGTAACCAAAGGGCATAGCTAAAAACGTGCTAGTTAGGATTGGCAAATTTGTTTTCCCTATTGATTTTATTATCTTAGACATACCCGAGGATGACGATGTTCCTTTGATCCTCGGGCACCCATTCCTGTCCACTGCCCATGTCAAGATCGACGTCGATAAAATAAAGTCACTCTAAGGGTCAGGGAAGAAAATTTGGTTTTTAAAAGTCTTAAGCCTTCCTCTAGCATAATCAAGAGGGTCTTTATGGATGATTAAAAGAAAAAGGTCGAACTTAAAGATCGGCTGAAACAAAAGTGCTTCCCGGGAGATAACCCGGTTGTTTTTAAATTGTTTGTCGCACTTTAATTATTTGAAATTTAATTGTTTGTTTTCCTAGACCTTGCATACGGCGTATCGAACCCCTCTGGATACGGCGTATGCATGTCTGGACGTTATCAGTACAATTTATTTTCCAGTATTTAATTTCCAGTAATTTAATTGTTTTTGCAGGATTACATACGGCGTATCCTAGGGTTTGGGATACGGCGTATGGTAACCTAACTATTTTATCATTTTGGACATAACCCGAGGATGAGAATCCTTGGATCCTCGGACCCGACCTTTCCTATCCACTGCCATTTTAAAATCGATGTATTTAAAAGAAAAGTAACTCTAAGGGTCGAGGAATATAAACTAGTTTTTAAAAGTGTTAAGCCTACCTCTAGCATGATAAAACGGGTCTTTATGGATGAATGAAGAAGGAAAAAGGTCGAACTTAATGACCGACTGAAACAAAAGTGCTTCCCGGGAGACAACCCGGTTGTTTTAAAATTGTTTGTCGCATTTAATTGTTTGAAATTGTTGAGTCTGTCTTCCCAGACATGACATACGGCGTATCGAACCCCTCAGGATACGACGTATGCATATCTGGACGTTATCAGTATATTTAAATTCCAGCATTTAAATTGTTTTTGCAGGATTACATACGGCGTATCCTAGGGTTTGGGATACGGCGTATGGTAACCTACAAAGTTGTATGTTTAATTATTTGCTTGTATGTAGGTTAGAGAAAGTACAAATTATACGAACGTCTTCTAACATTAATGCAGGACCTTGCTAAAACAAAATGGTGTACTCTGAAAAATGTCAAAAGTGTTGAACTCTCTCGGGCATTCTGACACCCTTTTCAACATACTTTTTGCTCAAACACTCAAAATGGAGAACCATCCGGAGCAAACTATCAGGGGAGTTTCCTTGTTCTAATTCTTTTCCCTTATTATTCAATTATTTTATCTATACAACGAGGACGTTGTATAATTTAAGTAGAGGGATGGAGAATTAGAACGTACTTGTCCTTATTTTCACATATAAAATGCTAACATGCTTAAAAATGGACCAAATTTAAATTTTAAATTTTTTAGCATAATTTTTGTAAAAAATCACTAGTTACATTACCTAGCGCACTATTACCCTTAATGTTTATTTATGAGAATTAAGCCTTTCCATTTCCAAATGCTTACAAAAATTCCACAAAAATATGAGTGTGCCGGTGATGTAGTGGACTTTAGAACTTGGTCCGGTATATTACTCGAGACCTCAATGATGAGTACTATAGATTTAGATGAAGTAACATGCTTGAACGGTAGATTTCTAGGATTAAACTAAAAAGCCTACATGTCGTATTATTAACTAACTACACTAGTTAGTTAACCCCCGTGTAACCCTTTTGTTTACTCTCATTTTTAGAGTAAAGATACCCCTAGAACAACCTGCTGAGCCAATCCTTTCTTTTTACAACACTAATTAAAAAAATTCGTTACACCTTTACGCCTTAGCCTACCATGTAGATTAAAGCCTATTTGATCAAATGTTGTTAGTCCGCTTCAGTTGTAAATTTTTGTAAGTTCCTACCTATCGTCAAAGTGAAAATTTCTCTATCTATGTAATGGTCGGGAAAATTGCACAATGCAATGGAAATGTTTGTAGCTCGTGTGTTTTTTCTACTTTCACAATTATGTATTATGTCTGAAAGAAGAAAAGTTCAAGAGAAAATTAGCCAGACAAATGATGATTATGAAGACGGTGAAATTACGCCGAGATTTATGATGTATTGTTGAAAAAAAAGAAAATGAAAAAAAATATGAATGATGAAAAAGATAGTCAGTTCATAAAGCTTACATCGATGAAACTATTTGAAAGGATCGATTATTCGTTAATACTGCAAAAATCAACGATATAAAGTATTGTAAAAAGTGGCCGATATCACCACTTATTTTGTAAGAGTATGTAAAGTTCGGGATGTAAGGGAAGTTGACCATTATGGGAACGCAAACTTAGGTTGTCTTTTTCATTTCTATGATCGAGGCATTTGTTTATTTGTTTAAGTCTTTGTCATGGAACGGTCAGGAAAATGTACTAGCAACTGCACCTTAATTGTTGGCTTTAATCTATTTGTTTTGTTCATTTTATTTAACAACAATTTACTTCTCTTTTCCTGACAACTAACCATTATGATCTACTCGAATGAGGATGTACGAGCATGGATGTCTATTCTGTCGATACGGCCATGTATGCATGTCTTAGCTGCCTTGTTTGACGATGACCTTTGGTGAAAGTCAGAAGCTCCACACCCTATATCGTTCTTTATCCTTAAAAGAATGATTAAAACCTGAGCCTTTAAATAAATACCCAATTTACCTTTTGACTTGTTACTCCTTAGCTCTAGAGGTAGAGATGTGTAACCTTGCCAAGCCTATGATACGAAGCTAATCACGACTGAGCACTTGACCGTACCACTAAAATGATACACCCTAGATTAGTTGAGTGATTTCATTTCCTTATTTCGTGAGGAGCTTGGTTTTGTAAAGGTGGTTTGAACAAGAAAAAGTGTTTAACGGAAAAATCCTTAACCTCGATTGGGATAAATTTTCAAAACTTTTCTAAAGTCTACTTGAGGACAAGTAGAATTCAAGTGGGAGGATATTTAATATCATCAAATAACGTCACTTTATTATATCATTTATCCCATCTATTTTGCCCACTTTTATATAATTATTGCAAGATATTGGTGCTTAATCGTTTAAAGTTTATAATTGCAGTAATTCTAGAGTGACTTGTGAAGAAAAAGCTAAAAGGTGCAATTCTGGAACTAAAATGAAGATATATGAAGAAATCTGTAAACTGCTACCATACGCCATATCCAGTAAAGAAGATACGGCGTATCAGCGCCAGCTCAGCACAAGAAACGTGTAATGATCAATTCTCGATCTGGCGTATCCACTGCTTTCCTATACGTCGTATGCACAGCTATTCATTAGTCAAAGATACACATTTAATATGATTGATGGTAATTATCTCTAATTGATTTGATCTTATCGAGGACTCCAAGGAAATCACCCCAATATGCCATATGCCATTAATTCTATACGGCGTATCAGGCATTTTTCAGAAACTATAAATAGAGGACTCAACTACGAGTTTGAAGTGTGCAACATCATATCCTTTATATAGTATACACCAAGGCATGAATTTTAGAAGCCAAGAAGAGAAGCCAAGGTCAAGCATCAACCTTAATTCGATAGAAGACATCATGTAATTCCTATTTTCTTAATCATTTGATTTTTAATCATTTGATTACGCTTGTATGATTATGATGATTATGGACTAATACCCTTGGGTATTAGCCATGTTTATGAAGATTATTATGTTTGATATGGTTTTATTTCATCTTGTTTAATTTATCGTTGTTGTTTAATTATGTTTATCGCCTATACTTGTTTATGTGGTTTTACATGCAACCTATCATTCAACTGGGTCTAGTGAGACTTAACTGGTAATCTAGATATCAGGATAGCTCTCCATGTTATGTTCTATATACCCAGACCAATAGGATTACAAATGACACCTTGTTCTTACCCTTTGATTATGAGCTTAGTTGGACCGGAAGGTGACCCGATAATTGTTCAACCAGTATTATTCTTGATTAATTGGTATTGTATTTTGGTGTTGGACTATCGGTGTATAAAACAACATCAAGAAATAAGTGGGTAAAGTCCCGATGGGCTAGGGTATTAACAAGATCACCACTGCTTTAATTCTCGATGATAGATTATAATTATACTATAGAATTCTTTATGCGGATGCGTTAATCGTGACAGGATTGTTCGTATCTAGGTCTTAGTAAGAAGAACCACCTAAGTCTTAAGAATGATATGCCACCTCGAGATAAACAGCCATTGCACTAATTAAGCTATTCAAACATATAATCGGATTAACATGGTTAATACAATTTTCTTACATTTGGCTTGTACCTCTCTTTTAGCTTTTGTTATTTGTTTCTTGTGTTTATTGTGCTTAGAATTGATATTTGTCATCATAAACCTGTGCCAGTCTCTCAGGCGGAAACGCCCCTCCATTTACATCTAGTAAATATGTATAGCATAGGTTTAACTAGTAATTTGGCTAATCTAGATAGGTTAAAATACTGATAGAATATTAGGTTACTCTCACTCTTAGTGTTCGACACCCTACTTATCGTGAAGCTTTATCTTGACCTGGTACACTGCTCGTTAAAGTATTGTTTTTAGGTTTGTTGGCTAAATATAAATGTAAAACTTGATAATTACTAAATATACACCACACGATGGCACATTAATGTTGGTCAAGATATAAGATCACAAGGAGGCAAGGATCTCGAGGAGAAAGATTTAAAGATCTCAAAACTAAAGACAAAGTCGAAAGACAATGACAAAAGCTCAAGATTAAAGATCACACATCATGAAGGAAGAAGCCTACAACAAGATAAAGATTATGACAAAGAATCAAAAACTCAACGACAAAGCAATCTCAATAAGTCCAAGGAAGCATGATTCAAAGACATCACATTAGGGGAGATTGTTAGCCTCAAAATGTCAAGTCTAACGAAGCTTCAGGAGAGATTGTTAGCCTTAAAATATTGAATCAGAAATGGAAGCTCAGTCTTTGGACATGGAAGCACGGTATTTATTCATAATACGTTATAATAGGCTAGAAAAGGGTAAACGAGCTCGCTTAATGTGAGCTAATTATTCATGTGTTGTGGGCTAAAGCCTAACCAAAACCTGCGCTTGGCCCATAGAAAGCCCATAAGCGTGCAAGCCTTATGGCTTAGGATATAAATGCCCCTTCTCCATAATGGAGAAGGTTGGTTGTCATCTGTTACTCTTAAGTTTTACATAGCAATCCAACACTCTTTCTTTTCTCTCTACTTTATCTCTCTAGTTTCTCTCTCTACAATTCTTCCATTTTTCCTTCTTTAATTCTTATGTGGAAATGATATATTAGGTCCTAACACCTCGTGTTCTCGCATTCCTTCATTTATGAATTTAGCCAACATTTCATCGATAGTCAACTTCCTCTCGAATAAATCAAACTAGTTGGGATAGAATTTAAACATGGTTCCTGAAACAAAATACAAAATTTAAAGTAAAAATATTCTTAAAAATGAAACAAAAAACTAAAACTGTTATTGTATCTGATGATCGATACGCACTAAACTTAATAAGTGGTATTGATGTTTGATGTTGAATACGATGTGTTGATTTTGAAAAGTGGATACGCCATATTCAAGTGAATGAATACGTCATATCAGGTATTCAAACACTAGGAAAACAGTAGGAATACAATAGGTAGAACAAATGTAGAAAAACAAATAACAAACAGCTAACAACTAATACACAAAATAACAAAGTAATAAAAACTAAATTAAAAACATAAAATCTAGTCTAGAATACTAATAAACAAGTATTAAACAATTCTCACTCTATAACAATTCGTTATTTCAGGTCATTTTACGACTCAATACTTTCCATTATTTATTTTTAGGGTTTTACACGTTTGCTTTTAATTTTCATCGTTTAGTTAAACCCCGTAAACTAAAAATCAATATTCAACGTAAGCGGACATCAAACAAGTAAAAGTTTACGTCAAGCAAGTGTTATATAATTATTACGAGGATAATTTATAACTTTTCATATTTTATTTTTATCGGTTACGTAAAACGCTTACGTTTTGTAATAAAATACATTTACACATACACGGAAGAACCTATACCTATCTATACTTCAACAAATATCCACTTTTATACCTAATACCCAAAATTAAATCATTTCCTACTCCTATAAACCTTATGGCTGGTTATACAAAGTGGTAAAACACAAATAAATCTTAATCCTCCACTAAAGTCTCATCACATTAGTTATTTACCTATAATGTACAACCTTAAATCCTACTTCTCAATAAATTAGCACATCATGTTGTCCTCTACCCTCTCTAAACCATTCCCTCCTCCTAGGGAGGAGTAGAACACCTTACACCATGTACTTAATACCACTTTCTAGTCCATGGTTTAGCACAATACTCTTGACTATATAAGGAAGGTCCTAGGTAGTTATAATACACTCTTTCATTGCAAACAAACATTCAAAACTCTCTCTTATTCCTCCATTAAAGATCACAGCTCAAACTAGGTTTTTAAGGTTTCTATAGCTTTGTTTCTAGCAAGGTTATAATCATACAAGTGTTCTTAGGTATAATACGTAAGGCGTTTCAAGGTGATTTGAAAGCTTGGGTATAAACTAAACAAGGTTTTATAAGAAGAATAGAAACTAGGGTTTTCAAGAAGTTAAGGTTTTCTACCTAGGGTTTTTGATTAGGGTTTACTCTTCATTCAATCACAAGGTCCATTATAATCCCTAATCTTTGTTAATCATTTCATTTTCATATTTACATAAATCTTATATTGTTAATCACCACCTATGGTTTATTTTATGAGTTTATAAAATAAAATAAGATTGTACATAATTCGAATACATAAGTAACTATGATGAAATGATGTTTAAAATACAAGAACATATGTTATACAAGTATGGATTAATTTATAAAGTCATTTGATAAATTAATTGTTAAAGATTTAATTATAAAGTTTATACACAAATAGTTATGAGGATATTTTATTTGAACAAGAATGATAGACATAAACTTGAGGACCCAAAATATGCAAGACATGTGGTATAAATTAGTTTAGAGGACTTACACAAATTTAATCAAGTAATAAATTATAAAAGTAGTTTATAAACTATATATATACATACTAACTGTTTTATATATTCTTAGTAGATTTGAATTTTTATAAAATATAAACCCTATCGATATAAATAGTACATGTTATGAGGATTTCAAGTATATAAAGAAATCAAAAAATAAAGCTATAACGAATAAGTTATGAATTTTACGAGATTACGATAATTAAATATATAAAGTGTTTTTATCAAAATAGTTTTTTAAAAATTGGTACTATTTTTGGTCTGATAAAAGTATATAAATATTTTATTATGTTAGGTCATCTCAATAGAAAACCATACATATAAAGAACTCTAAAAACGGAATTAAAACGAACGAGTTATGAGTTTTGCAAGATTTAAAGTTATAAAAATGATTTTATAAACTATTTTGAGTTTACTGTTTCGACACAGATTTTTATAAAATATGTGAGTATCTTATTTTGATAGTTTATCTCGTCACGATTTCATACATATAAAGAACAAGCGAAACGAAGTTAAAATGAGTAAGTTATGAATTTTTAAAGATTTCGGATAAATAGAAATTACAAAAACTAATAAATTTTTATAAATAATTTTTTGTATTTTTATAAAAATATAACAATCTGTAAGAAATATAAAAAGTGGTTTACGAGTGTTTTCGGGTCCGTTTAGGCTATAAAAACGTTTAGAAATGTTGAAGTATCATTTATATAATATTTTTATATGTTTTTGAACTTTATAAATATTATTTTATAAAAAAATTAAACTATTTATATAATAACATTATATAAACCATAAAAATATTAAATCATGTATTATTAACAAATAATTAATTGTTGGACAAAGATAATATTTTTCTTTACAGATACAAATACTTAAATATTTATTTAACAAGTATGATTTAATTATTGTTTCAACTTTTTTTTTAAATTAAACAAAAACCTATTAGGTGGTGGTGTAACTCTATAACTTGTTATGTTGTATTTATATTAAATACATTATACTTATACGACCTATAATTAATTAGGTTGCATTCGGATTTCGCGAGACATTTCACTTACTTGATTTATATAATCAATTCATTCACTTGAGGTGAGTTCATAGCCCTATATTATACAATTACAATGATTTACAACTTTGGAGTGAGAAACATGCATTGTTTTACATTTGGACGCAAGTACACTTTAAAAAAATTACGAGTTTCCTTGAGTAGCGATGACCCACTATGCCCATAAATCATGAACTATTAATAATTGGTTGTAAGCGCGGACATTATGAATAGATCTATTTAGGATTGACATCCCCGTTCGGGTAAGTACCGCTTACTAGTTTTGGCGGTATCGAACTAACGGACGTATACCATGTCAGATTGGGATGTTACGGGTTGAACATCTATACGGGCACATTATTGGCATTAATTTGCATATACGTACATGTTGTAGTTTCAGTGTCATGACCTTAGCGCAGACGTAATTACTTTTGTGATATTGTATTCCTTACTTTGTCAAACACATGAAAATCTTGCGGTCCTACTTTATACATTACTTACACCTGTGAATTCACCAACTTTATGTTGACATTTTAAAGCATGTTTTTCTCTGTTTAATAAGGTACAAGAATAATGATACATTGAGGTCATCATTTTAGGAGTCAATTTGCAATAGAGATTTAAGTACACTACATTTTAGAGTATTTGTTATGTATTAAAATCTTTTACATTTACAAGGATAAACAAGTTAAGCTTTGGGCTTTTGTAACAAACAATTTATTTAATCCAATGTATCATTTTCAAACAACTCCTATAGAGGTCGTTCTCTCATATCTTGTGCTATTGATATATGAAGTAACACTCCTTGACCCTTATTCCGCTGCGACCCTATTTGAGAGTGTTACACACTCCCCGGCAACGGCGCTAAAAATTTGATGTGTTGTTTAGTGTAGGTATTTATATTATCAAGTTTTACAATTTATATTTTGTTGACTTTACCTATTAACTATAACAAACTGGCAGTATACCCAATCGATTTTAGGTTCGTTGGTAAGTAGGGTGTCGATCACTAAGAATGAGTGTTATATTTAATCTATTAGTATTTTAAATATCTATGTTAGTCCTAATTAATCCTAATTAAACCTAAACTGATGCAAAGAGGGGGTTTTAGCCTAAGAGACTGGCACGAGTTTTGGTTTAATCAAACTAATAAATGAGGTAAATGTTATGGGTGTCGTAGAGGACTCTCTCACGAGAAGTTTTACAAATCCCTAGGCAGTGCACCTAATCATTGTAGTGTAGTATGGGCAAGACTCGGGGTTGCATATCTTTCACTCGAGGAATAGGTTGGGAAGGCTTGATCACGGTCTAACAGAATTCTAAGGGTTGAAGGAAGATTTTTTTTGTATTTTTATGTTTTATGAAAGCAAGTAAAATTATATGATTGAGAGAGTGGTTTGGTTTTAACTAATTAAACTAAATAATAATGATCTAAACTAAAGGTGATAACAATGAGATAAAAGATTGTGTCTATTTAATCATGTATTACTCCCTAGAATGCTTCTCCTAAGTTGTTGCCTTGTCACGCTTGTGATGATCTGTGTAGGTATTTCCTAAAGTATGGACAAATAACATGAAAACGCCATCTACGCAATACGATCTTGGGGCAACGCACAAGTAAGGTAGTATGAAGACTATTACAAGGCCCCCAAGATACATATTGAATGCATGTGAGATAACCTAAGAGGGATCAACCATACTAGAGGGCAAAATGATATGAAGACTGTTACCTGATGGTATCCTTTCTACATAATCACGTTTCCCTAGACATATCAATAGCGATTATAGACAAAAGGCTGGTTTTCTAGAGCCTAACGTGCACATCCATCACAAGAAGCAACAATATTAAGATCTACATTCTAGGTTTCATACAATCATAAATAAACACAATAATAGGTTTAGCCTAACATGTTAAGAATAAAGCAAGAACAATTAATCACACAACACATAGACATATTGAATGATAATGTAAATCTTACTTGATTAAAACATGAATTGGAAGAGTTACAATAGGGTTTTTAAGCCCTAAAATCGTCTTCTATAGCTGCTAAACGAACTAGGGTTCGTACCCTCTTTTTATTCTAAAGTTACACACTGAAAACCCTAAATTCGGGTTTGTATATATAAGAAATTCTCGGCGACGGTGTCGCATTTTAGTCGTGACGCCGTCGTGAAAGAGAATCTTCTAGATCCATGTTGAGTCGGTACGGGATGACGCCGTCTTGAAAGGTGTGACGCCATCACTAGATGAATGTGATGGATTCGTGTATGATATGCGACGCCGTCTCAAGGCTCTATGAGCACAAATCTTTAAGAGTCTTGGTGTTTGTTCGTAGTCTCGTCCGTTTCTTCTCCAAATGAGCCCAAGTCACGTGTAATGCGTCCAAATGTCATCCAAATGAGAAATACCTGAAAAGGAATGATTAAGTACCTATTTTGGGCATAAATACACGATATTGGGGGTTAAATAGACCCAAAAAAGTGTATAAAATAACACCTCATCAAATACCCCTACACTTGGGATTTGCTTGTCCTCAAGCAAATAGGCTTTTCTATCTAGACAATAACAATATGAGGGGTCATTTTACCTACTCTTTAAAAATATTCTACAACACAACCTTCTAGACCTCGTAATTAAAAGCATAGAAAATACATACTAGCACCTCATATAAGTGTTTGGGATTCTCTCTTTCTCTCGGGTGTATAATGAATTATAACACATGGGGGAACGGAAAATCAACACTCATTACTTGTCATAGTATATAAATTATTATAGGCTTGGTAAAGGATCAAACCTCCACCGCTAGGCGCAAGTATTATTCATTACTATCTAAGAGGACTTTTAAAGGGTTGTGGGGTGTAGGTGTAAGATAACATATAATGGAAATGAAAATAGATGGGATACATTTGGGTGGCTTTGGGTGAATTTAGAGTGGAAGGGTTAGCTAATTATTTAAACAAATATATGCTGGTTTAGTTGCTAAGCCAAGACTCGAACGAAGATATACAAACTCTACAAAAATCTACATCAATCTCTTTCTTTTTATTTTCTCGTCATTTTTTTAATGATAAAGTAAATACAACATGGGGGCCGTACCCCTACACTTGAGCTTTTTCATGCTCGATAACTACAATCTAACTAATGACCCGATTTGAGGTGGATCAAAATAACATGGAGATTATTTGACAAACATATGAGGGTATTGACTTAACTTTTCTTCCCCATTCTTCCGTGAAATAAATACTACCATGAATCCCAATCGTCCCAAAATTGTATTTACAAGGATAAGGACTTAGCAACCGTGTCCTCAATAATTAACTTGGGTTAAAACAATAATGTACTAAAGGTGAGTACATATGAGGTAGGCTAAGGATTTTTGGGTGTAATGATTGGTTTAAAGGTGACAATGCTCTTCATTAATAGTCCGGATTAACCAAAAAACTACAAAAATTATGAAAAAGGATAGGCTCGGAGGGTTGTACTAGGGTATCCTGCACTAAAGGTGAGTGCATGGCAAGGGTGTGGGATAGTTATATGATCGAGATGACCATCATAACAATTACAGGTGTAAAACATAGGTTAATCATAATGCCTCTTATCAAGCAAATCCTAATACTTACTATGCGGTCTCGGGATGTATCACTAAAACAAGTTCTAGAATTTAATATACTACCGGTATACTTATATGAATTTTACTAACACCAGACATTCCAGAAAAGGCAACAAAGACCACATGTACACATCCGTAATGACGAAATAAACACATATGACTGCTCACTCCTTAACTCGAACCGGGTAAAGATAAAATCTTCATGGGTTACCGACGATAGGTACCCGAATTCCTAAAGATCTAGGGGCGAACCTCACATTTTTGGGGTGGAATTTTAAGGGTTGTGTGCTAGTCATGTAAATTCCTATCCATGGGACGCTAATAATACTCAGTTTTTGTTGGTATGTGTCGTAAAAAAATTAAATTTTGGTAAAAATCACCCTTTTATGTTATGTTTCGATATATTACCCATCTTTTTAAGAACAAAGCAAATGACAAATGAAAAATAGTTTCTAAGGCTTATTTCCCCTACACTTATTTTGAACATTGTCCCCAATGTTTTTTGGAAGTACACGTTAAAACAAATAAAAGGAAAAAGAAACAAGTAAAAGAAACTAGTACTCCCCTGGTTTGCTCAATAATGGAGAAGAAACATGTGATAACTGGTTAAATCGTCCACCAAGAATCGTCTAATGGAACTTCCTAAGAATTTTCAAGCTTTTTCTCATCAAAAATAACCTGTAATCAAAGACAGAGAAAACTATACCAAGCATAAAATGTGCATTTTACCAATATACAATAAGAATTTAGGGTTCGACTCGATAGATAGGATGAAAGGATTGTTAAGTTGATCAGGCCTTTGCAGGTTTATACAGGAGGATACATATATTATATGTTGCGCGAGTTTTATTTTCAAAAATAATTAAAAAATTTAGTTTTTAGGACCTGGGCGTTTGACGCCGTCAGGGTTTTGATAACCCCGTCTCAAGTGTCGAGGTGACGGTGTCGCGTGTAAATGTGACGCCGTCTCCACCGTGTATGAAAATGAAAAAAAAATTTATGAAAAGTTTCCGGCACTTGATTCCGTATGTTAGTTCCTGTATAAAAATCTGTAAAGAATGCCAGAAGTTTAACAATTCAATCATATGACTCGATACTGACGCGTATTATTCTAAACAATTTATTGGACATGTTTGAATATGGCTCAAAAGTCGAATAGATTACCCTACGCTTATGGATTGCAAAATACCTTTGATTGATATTAAGGCGAGGTTAAAAACAATACAAAGCATGATAACAAAATAATTTAAACATAATAGAACAGATTATAAAGAACAAGACACACATGACACTCCTAATATGCGGGAAAATAAATTGGGTTGCCTCCCAAGAAGCGCTTGTTTTTGTACGAGTCGCGAGCCTAACTCTATCCTTATTTAACAGATAAAGGGGAGGGTTCCCCTACACATGAGTTCAAGTGCGGGTGGTAGTAGCGGTACACATCATTGTTGTGAGAATGTATCATATGTTGAAAAATTTGTTGTTGAATATTAGGCTCCAAATTGTGTGTTTCTTTAATCCTAACATTCTCTACCTCTTTTGGCCTAACGGGTGAATTAAGTCCTCTTCCTAAAAAAGAAACTTCTTTGAGTTCTAATTCCTAATCATCTTCTATTATCTCCAATTTCGAAAAATCAACACCTAGGGATCCACTACATCCAGATAAACCCGGTTTAAATCCATAATGTCTCTTAGGGTAATCTAAACATGGATGATAATTGCAATACATATTCTTAGGGTAGGAAGACGCCACGTGAGGTAGAAGGAGCATATGAATGGTTAAATTATCTACTACCTTCATCCTAAAACTTTTCGGAATATGTGGTTCGATGGGTGGTTCGGGGCCTGTTTCATTTCCTAGACTTTCATCTAAGGATGGAAAATTAAGTAAGGGTTGTGGCTGAGGCTCCGGTTCATCAAAATTAAGAATTTCCCTAGAACTAAGAGGAATGTCATGATTATAAGTATTCAAGCCTAAATCCTCTAGTAGTATTTTGTCAAAAGGTTCTACCTCGATCGGGATTCCTATAATCTCTTCTACTTCATCCGAGCAAGTCACGGGCGGTGTGTTTTCCACAAATGATGGGAGGACATGTGGGGTAATTTGTGGGTTCGAATTTTTTGCATCATATCAGGACTCGATGTTTTGATTAGTGGTTGTACCAGGCTTAAAGCCAAAGGTACTTTCCCTTACAAGAGGTGGACTATGTAAGATTGTGCAGACATGTTTGACACAGAGTGACTTTAGTGAGACAATTTTTGGTGTATCGGAGGGTACCTCTTTCGTAAGAGTTTCTAAGAATTTATGATCATTAAGGGGCTCCAAATCCTCAGTGTCGGGATACCTTGTGATCTTAATGATTTTCTTTGGTTTATTTTTGTTTTCCTTAATACGCTCCTTGAGTCTTTGTGTGACTTCCGAGGAGAATTCCACGAATTCATCCGTAATAGCTTGCATGTAATCTTCGAGCTGTCTGATCCTTTCTTCTTGGTCAAGGATGAAGTTCATCACGATGTGTTCAAATTCTTCTTGACGTGATAGCTCAAAGAGTGGTTGATACATCTCGTTGGTTGCTAACCGGAATACGCTTTCGCTTTTTCCCATTAACGAGATTGCATCCTTCATGAGTGTATCGACTTTATACTCCATGAATCCATGTAATTGCTTAACGTTGGGATTTTCATGATTAAAGCTCAGGCTTTATCTGGGCTTAGCTTTCTAAGTCTCCCTCCTGCTGCGTAGTCAATTGTCTTTCTTAAGTCAGGATTGATGCGATCATAAAATATTTGTACTTGGAGCCAAAGATCGATTCCATGATGAGGGACTTTTTAGAGTAAGTACTTAAAACGAGTCCATGCTTCGGATAGAGATTCTCCATGATGTTGTTGGAACATCAGGATATCATTGCGGAGTTTTGCTGTCCTTCCCGGTGGAAAGAATTAAGCAAGGAATCGGGTAGTAAGATCCTCCCATGTGGAGATGGATACTGCAGGAAGGCGTTCAAGCCAATTGCTAGCTTGATCGCGTAGGAAAAATTGAAATTAACGCAGGCGCATTCTTTCCATGTTTTCACCGTCAAGGTCAAGTGAGTCTACTAGTTTAAGAAAGTCCTTAAGGTGTTGGTTTGGATCCTTGGACCATAGTCCGTGGAATGAGCATCCGTTTTGCACCAACCGGATGGTGTTCCTATAGCCCTCGTGGCTTGGTCTGGAGTAATCTCCAAGAGTATGGATAGGATTCTCGTCTCCCATGGTTGTTGACAAGAACGGGTTACGAAACAGATAACACGAAGAAAAGATAGACTACAAGAAGGCTAATGTGCGGGAATTAAATTCTAACTTGAAAGGATTTAAGCAAGTAGAACTAAGCTAAACTATGATCAGAACTTAACTATTCCCCAGGCGGCGGCGCCAAAAACTTGTTGCGGGTGTCGTAGAGGACTCTCTTACGAGAAGTTTTACAACTCCCCAGGCAGTGCAACTAATCGTTGTAGTGTAGTATCGGCAAGACTCGGGGTTGCTTATCATTCACTCGAGGAATAGGTTAGGAAGGCTTGATCACGGTCTAACAGAATTCTAAGGGTTGAAGGAAGATTCTTTGTGTATTTTTATGTTTTATAAAAGCAAGTAAAATTATATGATTAAGAGAGTGGTTTGGTTTTAGCTAATTAAACTAAATAATAATGATCTAAACTAAAGGTGATAACAATGAGATAAAAGATTATGTCTATTTAATCATGTATTACTCCATAAAACGTTTCTCCTAAGTTGTTGCCTTGTCATGCTTGTGATGATCTGTGTAGGTATTTCCTAAAGTATGGACAAATTACACAAAAACAACGTCTACGCAATACGCTCTCGGGGCAACGCACAAGTAAGGTAGTATGAAGAATATTACAAGGCCCCCAAGATACATATTGAATGCATGTAAAATAACCTAAGAGGGATCAACCATATTAGGGGGCAAGGTAGTATGAAGACTGTTACCTGATGGTATCCTTTTTACACAATCACGTTTCCCTAGACATATCAACAACGATTATAAACAGAAAGCTGGTTTTCTAGAGCCTAACGTGCATATCCATCAACAAGAAGCAACAATATTAAGATCTACATTCTAGGATTCATACAATCATAAAGAAACACAATAATAAGTTTAGACTAGCATGTTAAGAATAAAGCAAGAACAATTAATCACACATTACATAGACGTATTGAATGATAATGTAAATCTTACTTGACTAAAACATGAATTAGAAGAGTTACAATAGGGTTTTTAAGCCCTAAAATCGTCTTCTATGGCTACTAAATGAACTAAGATTCATACCCTCTTTTTATTCTAAAGTTACACACCCAAAACCCTAAATTCAGGTTTGTATATATAGAAAATACGCGACGACGGCGTCGCGTTTTAGTCGTGACGCCTTCGTGAAACAGAATCTTCTAGATCCGTGTTGAGTCGGTGTCGGTTGACGCTGTCTGAGAAGATGTGACGCCGTCACTAGATGAATTGTGACGGCGTCGTGTATGATTGTGACGCTGTCTCCAGGGTCTGTGAACACAAATCTTCAAGAATCTTGGCATTGGTTTGTAATCTCGTTCGTTTCTTCTCCAAATGAGCCCAAGTTACGTGTAATTCGTCCAAATGTCATCCAAATGAGAAATACCTAAAAAGGAACGATTAAGTACCTATTTTGGGCATAAATACACGATATTGGGGGTTAAATGGCCCTGAAAAAGTGTATAAAATGACACATCATCAGTAAATAACACACGTAAGCAAATAAAAAACGATAAAGAAGCGGTCAAGCACTTATGTAAGGAAAACGTATTAACCAAGTTTGTCAAATAAGATGTATGAATTATTTATTTATGCAATGATTGTACTACTTTTGTTGGTGGTATATCATTCCTAAGTTTGGTGGTACTTCTTCCTAGACTCTAGGTTTATATTACGGTTAATCCTGTCACAATTAACCAAACCCGCATAAAGTTCACACCTCTAATTATTATCTATCTAGGTGACAATATTGGTATCAATATTAAAACCTAGGTCATTGAGGCTTTACCAACTTATTGCTTAATGGTTATTTATATACTGGTAGTCTACAATCCACTTAACTACCAAAGGGAAAGAAATGTTATGTGTTGCCCTAGCTTACCTCTAGTTACGCAGTTCACATTAACCAGAAGTAGAAACAAGATTTTATTTGTAATCCTAGTGATCCAGTTATATAAATAAGCTGTATGTAGTATGGGTGTGCACGGTTCGGTGTGGGTCAGTTTTTAGATAACCTCGAAACCAAACAGGAATATTCGGTTTTTATAAAATCAAAAGGTGAAACCGCTCGGTTTTTGGCGGTTCGCGGTTTTTTTTTCGGTTTTTTCGTTTAGTTTTTAGTTTTTCTCCCAGGTTTCAACCCGTTTATATTTGGATCGCTGGTGACATTAATTTATATTAAATAAAATTGTTGTTAGGTAGAAATTAGTTTTTATTTTTTTTTATTTTTTTTTCAATATGAGCCTAATAATGTTTACCTAAATTTATACAAGTATACACATATAAATGAGACACACACACATGGAATTGAAAATACACATACTATGATCATTGTCATATATGTAACGATATATTATCAAGTAAACACACGTACATGACAAACGCATATATAAACATTAAGATATATATTATAATTCCATCCACAAAATAAATATGAATTTTAAAATCGGATTTATTATTTATTTATTTATATTATATTAATTATATATTATTCTAAAACTGGTTCAGTTCAGTTTCTGGACGAGACCCGAAGCTGAACCGAAATTTTTCAATTTTTGAAAGAATAAAAACTGAACTGTCGGTTTCTAGTTTCGGTAGTTTATTTCAATTCGGTTATTTTGGTTTTCGGTTTGGTTTCGGGTTTTTGGTTTCTTCTTCTCACTTCTAGTATGTAGTATCTATCCTAGACTCGATCCTACAGCCCAAATAACAATTAGTTACAGCGCTTTATTTGTAATCATATATCTAATTGAATGATAGATGAAAACATAATCAAGCAATAAATGAGTATGAATTGATAAACATAATTAACATGCAATGAAAGAGTAAACAATTGATATAAACAAATCAAAACATTATATTGTCATGAACTTGGCTAAAACCTACAGGTATTAGCCCATAATCATTGTAACAATACACATTATGATAGATGAATGATTAAAGTAAAGAATACAATATGCTAACCAAACGCTTATAGCAAAGTATAAAGATTACAAGAGTTTTCCTATAGAATTAATGAACTTGCAGGACCTTCTTGACTTCTAAACTCGTCTGAGAATCATACTTGGTGGTTAGATGCTTTTTGAAAACTAAATGTAGGGTAGTCTATTTATAGGTTCTAAAATCAGGTCGATATGTCTTATTGGAGGGGTCCAAGGCGTATTATTCAGCGAGGGCTCCATGATTATAATATTCTGGAATAATCAATAACTGCCACTCAATACAACATATTGAAGTCTTTGGATACGGTGTATTGTTGGCCAAGGTTTCATATACGGCGTATCTATTGATGTAGATACGACATATTTTTCAAAGTCAGGCAATGGTATTGAATTCATCTAAGTCTTGGGATACGAAGTATTTGTCTAGAATGATACGTCATATTCTTTGAATTTAGTAGACTTTCTTGAACTTCTTCATTTATGCTCCAAAACACGTTCTTTTCTCCGTCTTTCGCCAATTGCTTGATAATAACTAAAATTAATAAAGATAAGCAATTAAGTATCAAATCTTATATAAAATAATATATAACAAGCAATAAAGACGGGATAAATGATGCTAATAATTAGATGTTATTTGATGTCATCAATATACCATTAGTATTTAATAAGTTATTGAATTTTACATAACTGAATTGATTTATCTTCGTAGGTGTATAAGCCGATCAATGCCGGAGGTGATCACTGGGTCACGTGTGTAACAAATTTACCGCATTATTTTTAGTTCTAGACTCTTGAGTAGCCATGCTCGAAAGTCTTCCATACATCGATATCTATCATAATGGACCAGAATGTTAAATGATATTTTAGAAAACCTTGGCCATTTCGAAAGAACAGGAAGCGAACCCTACAATTTCAACTACCTATACAACGAAACCTATTTCCCAACCCCACAACCGACAAACTATATGGATTGTGAAGTGATTATGTGTTGGCTAATAGATAAGCTTTGTAGGAATATGATTCTTGAAGTTCAAGGCCATCCTGATGCTTTTTTAAATGTCATTAGAGCTGAAATGTCTTTTAAGATTTATCAATGTTGGTGTGAGGACACTAGCGAATGTGGATACGATTAGTTGAAGTTTTATATAATCTTGTCTACCCACGAGCATCAAATGATACTGTATATATTTAATATTTAACAACTTATTGCTAGGGAATTTTAATCTAAAAAAATGTGTTAAATAGAAAAAAGGTAGACATTGAGGTAAACAAACATTACAAGTTATGAGAACTATGGGTCATTATCTAAAATAACTCCATAAATAAAAAAACAAATGTACAGAATGAAAAATTAAACATTCATAAACTAAAAAACTGTGTCCTTGTGGTAAACCATAACAATGTTTCTCAATGTAATGTTAAGATAATGGTTTAATGGTTTTAGGGTAAAGACAGAAACATTAGGATTATCAAAATAGCTCAAACGTTGATAGAATTTGTGTAACCCTCCTCTTCTTTAAGGACTTTGTAATGAATTATACTAGCCATTGTCCCTGATCGATCTTTGAGTGTAACGGTTAGGTCACTCAACGCATTTTGCATACAAGATTTGATTATGCCTACAACCATTTCAAGTTTCCCTATTTTACAATAGTTTTTCATATCGCCAAGATAACCAGCTGCCATGACCCTTTCACATCTAGATACTCAACCGCACTTAGCCATTGGCCACGCATAAAATGATCATCTTTAAACTCATCCTCAACTGTTTTTCTAACATACTCTTGGATTGACATTATGTACTCAGGGCCACCTTTCATAACGTCTACATTTTTGTAAAGCAACGCCGCTTGAAGAATACCCGTTGGACCAGGTATTATCCTTTCTTCTGTTATTTTAGGTTGAAGAACATACAAATGTGGTATTCCATCAGTGGAACTATAAGCACACTCAACAAAAAAATTACATCGTCGTCTGTAATATCCAGCCGACTGTTAAGTGAAGGGAGCTTAACCGATAAATTTAACAGTCATTTGGATCCAATCTGAGTTTCTTCACCACCATTTTGACTAACACTGAGTACGTCATATCATCATACATAATGACACATGTCTATGTATCATTAAAATGTAATATACATTTGAATTTATTTAAATTTGACTCCATGGGTATGTTGAAAGGACGTTTAAGATGTTGTTAATTTGAATCATCAGGACTTATTGATATATATATAAATATAAATATGGTTACATATATAAATATATATATAAAATGTACATAAATATAAAATATAAATATATATGTACATATATATATAATATATAAAAAAATTACCTAATATATATATATATGTAACATATATATATGATATTTATATTATATTAAATATATGATATAATATAAAATAATATATATGTACATAGTACTATATATATATATAACATTATAACATATAATATATCATATATCTATATATATCTCCATATACTATAATATATATAAAATGGTATTAATATAATATAAGTATGATATATATCGCGAGATAAGTAAATATATAAATACCTATATATAACATATATAAAATATAAATATATATGTACATATATAAGTAAAATGTACATACGTATATATGATATATATAGTATAGTATATATATAAATATATATATATATATAAATAGAATATATATATAATGTACAGCAGCAGTATCGGTGTTACAGACATGTGTGACAAATGTCACGATTCAATTACATTATACATATAATGATTTGACAAGTCCATGACAATCATTTGATCACGTAATATTTTACACAAAGTATGACATGATTGTGGCAGTTTAGTTATTATATACAAACATTTAGTTGATAAGTCCATGACTTTTATTTCATCACGTAATATTTTATATGAACTATGACATGATTGTGACAGTGGAAACTGGCATCCAAGCTTATGTAAATGTAAACACTTGTAACATAGTTATAAATAATAACATTAAAGAAAAAAGTTAATACAAACACTTGTAAAAAATTAATATAGTTTTAAATACTTGTAACATAAAAGACAAACACTAATAGGGTTACAAAATGAAATACATAAAATAATAACATTAAAGAAACAACTTAATATAGTAGTTCATTATTTTGTTCAGTAAGAAGAATTAGTGATTCTTTGTATGGGCCAATAAAAATTAAACCACGGTTTACTTCAATTCTAACATTTTAAAAGGTCTAAAAAGTTAAATTGAACACTTGTAGAGAGTGAGGTATCTGTTGGTTGTTATTAGCTTCAACTATTGGTTCCTTATCCTTACTAAATCCAAGTAATTTTAGCATAGGCTCTGTTGGAAATGGAATGGCGAATATCATTCTAAAAGATGAAACAAAACCACCATCAACTTCTAACACCCATGCACAAATAATTCAGATCTCATCTAAAATGATACTTTTTGAAATTACAAGAAAGTTTCCTATTTAGTAAATATAGAATGGAGGTGTAATCATAACTCTTATCTCTTCAGGCATGTCTACTACTTGAAATTGGTGAGTAATCAAATCAAATGAAACAAGCATGTAATTTTTATACGAATTACCATCATCACTAGCAAACCTTTTAGAAACAGCCTAGAATATTTTACCACCCACAACTTCTTGACCTGACAGTTTTATTCTGATTGATTCACGGGGAAAACGGTAATTCTCAAGATTGTTTCAACTTTTTAAGCTCAATGTAAACACTAACACATACCATGGTCCTTGAACGTAAAATGGGTAATTAATATTTAAAAGGGTTGGGTTTAGAGTGTCGGGACGAACACCAAAACCAAATATCATTTTTGGTAAATCAAGTTGACTCGTGAAATTAAGGACTAATATTTCTACAAATTCTTTTATTGATTGGTTCTAAAGAAAAAACATCATATGTTTGCCATATGAAAAGCACTATATACCTTCAAAAGTAGCAATTGGTGTAAGATATAGAAGATTTAAATTTGAATGTAGAGGCGTAAAGGCTAAATCTTCATCTACCAAAACATAAAACCTAAACTACCTTGCTTATAGGTTAAATTAAAACAACACGTATATGTCTCACGAAAACTGTAATGACGAATGAAGTTGAAACAGTCTATGGAAGACTTCCATTTCTTTGACACAGTATGAAACTAAAGTAAAGACTTCACATGAAGTCCATTCATGATATCTATTTGAAGGTCCAAGGGTATGTTCGACATTTAAAAAAAATTAAAAGAATATATTAGTAAAGGATTTTGAGTAAGATGTATGCTACTTAAGTGTGTATAAATAGAGTAACAAAGTAAGACTTAAATAGAGGAAGAATATTGATACCGGTTGAGCATCTGTTAGTTAATTTATACAGACAATGATTTGACAAGTCCATGACAATCAATTGATCGCGTAATATTTTACACGAACTATGACATGATTGTGATAGTTCAACTAGTTTATACAAACATTGAGTTGACAAGTCCATGACATTCATTTAATCACCTAATATTTTACATGAACTGTGACATGATTATGATAGTTCAGCTAGTTTATACAAACAATGAGTGGACAAGTCCATGACATTCATTTGATCACGTAATATTTTACACGAACAATGACATAATTGTGACAGTTCAACTAGTTTATACAAACATTGAGTCAACAAGTATATGACATTTATTTGATCACGTAATATTTTACACGAACTATGACATGATTGTGACAGTTCAGTTACTATATATAACATGTTCATAAATTCAAATGACAACATTCTTAACTCTATCTTACATACAAATGGAGTCAAATTTAAATAAATCTAAATGTATATTACATTTTAATGATACACAGCATGGTGCAATTCTATATGATGATATGAGGTACTCAATGTTAGCTGAAATGGTGGTGAAGAAATTTAAATTAGATTCAAATGACCGGTTAAATTTATCGGTTATGCTCCATTTATTTGACAGTCAGCTGGATATTACAGACGATGACGAGGTAAAACATTTTTTTTGAGTGTGCTTGTAGTAAAACCACTAATAGAATACCACATTTATATGTTAGTCAACCTAAAAAATAGAAGAAACTACCAAATTTTGGTCAACCAATCAAAACCAAAAGTTTTACAATATTTTTGAACCGACACTTGACGAAAATATCGGGACATCTAACGAAGACGAAAACACGTCATATTTTAATAATCATGATACTAATACATATTTTTTCAACGATGGTCCATCTCTAAATTTCGAATCTAATGATTATCAAAAGAATGAATCTGGTTATAAAAATAAGCCCAATTTCACAACACGAGAATCATCATTTACGTTCAGATTAGACAACAAAAATGAAGATGAACAAAATGATTATTTTGATGGTGTAGATGAAAGCCCGTAACCTGTTAACCATAAATGGAAGAATTTTATGCCATTTATGCTTGGCGTTCCAAAAACACCACTTTACATGTCCAACCCTATAATTTCAAAGCATTATAATAAAGATTCAAAAGTTAAAATCGGTCAAGCTACTTTAAATAAAGAAGCTTTAGACTTGGACGTTAGTTGAAAGTTATAGATGATGGTTACCAATTTTTAACAAAGAAGTCGAATCTGGATAGGTATGATTTTAAATGCTATCATTGTAAAGAATGTGTCGGGTTAATTTTGTCTAGACGTTGGGGAAAATCAGATGTGCTTGAAATTACAGCGATGAATAATAGTCACACGTGTCTCGAAACTCAAACATATCCTAACCATCCAAATGCGAACAAAAAAGTAATTGGTTACATTTTTAGAGATAAGTTATAAGCTAATAGACGTGGTTTAAAAGGGAAAGATATACAAAAGAGATAATGTCACAATATAAAATAAATATATCTTACCAACAATTATGGAGAGGAAAGGAATATGGGTTACAAATTATAAGGGGCTCACCTTTTGAATCGTTTGAAATGCTACCGTATTATTATCACAATGTAGAAAGAAAAAATCCAGGGACTGTCACACATATCAAGTCAAATGAAGAAGGAACGTTGAGATGTTATTCATTGCTATTGGTGCTTCAGTAAGTCATGCTTATCTTTTTTGAATAAATAAATGATAGTATGTTTACTATACTATATTTACAATGTTTTAATTCAAATTCGTACGTTCGTGAATCATCTGCGCCTTTTGCTTATAACTGATGTGGCGCATTTAAAGCATCTATACAAGGGTACAATTTTGTTAGCGGTAGGCATGGATGAAAACAACCAAATTATGCCTATTACATTTGGAATATGAAAAGGGTAAACCGGTCCATGTTGGTCATGGTAGATGTCCGTACTTAAAGAATGCATAGGTGATAATCCTAATTTGCTTTTCATATTTGATAGGCATCTTGTTACACTGTCGGTACGTTATCATCATCTAATGATGAACCTATCTTTAAAAAAGAAAAAAACAAAAGGTCTATACTAAAGCGTATACACCGGATGAATTTACAAGCAACATGAACATACTCCAAGCTATTAAGCCTCATGCATACATCAAGCTAATTGAAGTTGGTCCTCAAAGATGGTCTAGAGCGCATTACCCACTAACTCGTTACAATTATATGACATCTAATAGTGTGAAGTCTGTTAATGCTTGTAGTATATAGAAAAGAAAGCGTCCAATCACAATGCTGACTAAGAGCTATTATGCAATGATGCAAGACTGGTATTTTAAATGTCTAGAAGTTGCAGACAGTTATCTTTAAAAACATAAACTATTACTTTAATTTTTTTTCAATATTAACTAATCAATTAATTTATGTTTATGTATTCATGTAGTGAATATGAAGTATGAAATCACATATTAGGTAGCGAATAAGGTGCAGATAAGAAAAATGAAGAGTGTCACATGGGTTGTTAACGGCATTAATCAGTATCAGTACCAAGTTTAGGATATGCGATATAACCATAAAGTCAACTTTATGAACGATTTATGTGAATGTAGCAAATGGTAACAGGATACCTTGTGGTCACGTTATTGCTATTACTAGGTTTTTTGTATAACAGATTATGTGCAATTCATAACAGACTGGTTTAAAAAGGAAAATTTTTAAGACACATACGTAGAATCAATTCATTTTGTTGGAGATATGAAATAATGAGAGTTTACAAGCCATATACATCCTGCTATTCCTCTTTAAATAGACAACCCACAGCCGGGTCGTCCCAAAAATACAAACCGTAGACCATCTCAGGGTAAGGAGCCAAGAAGTATACATTGTAGCAGATGCAATAAAGCGGGCCACAAACGTGAGCAATGCAAAAAAATCATTTATTCTAGAGCCGCCTGTAAAGAAATGTAAACAAAGGAATAAACATTTTCCAACAAATGAACAACGTGAAACTGCAGTTTCGTACAACCTAAATCAACCGTATGATCACAATTTTCAAAGCTACAACCAATATCGATCGCAAACATATGGTCAAACCACATACCTATGGTAACCATATAGTCATAACCTATACCCATTAGATCATTATGATCAAAACCAATACTCGACAGAAACTTACGATCAAAACCAATACGCGTCTCAAACTTACCATCAAAACTCATACCTATATCAACCATATGAACAAAACACACACACATCGCAACCATACGAGCAAGCTCACACACACCCGTCTCAAGAGTATGAAGAATATGGTTTCCAACAATACGCCTCTCAACATTTAGATGATCAAAACATGACAGAAAGATCCATTTTCAAGCATTCCCGCAAGCTATCTCATTTGCGAATCAAGTGAAACTAATGCTGAGTCCCAACCATGTAGCATATCCATCAAAAACTGGTAACCAAAAAAAACCTCCAGACTCTTAGTTCGAGTTTAATCGTTCAATTACTTAAAATAATCAGTACTTCTAAACTGTGAAACAAATCTAGTTATATCCAATAATAGCATATTATCATCACTTAACTGTTTTTTGATTGTGTAAATGCATTACTATGGACAACACATGTATGGTTATGATAAGCATATTCTCGTCTTGAGCTGTTGGATGCATGCCATTGTGTTGGTCTCGATTATTACAAGTTAAAAACAGGGATATAAACTGATAAGGAGGATGGAGATAGTTTTGTAAATAAAAAAAGAACCAAAAATGCGGAGTTAATCGATACTACCTCCGTCCCAATATAAGTGTCCAGTTTGACTTTTCAAAGTCAAACTGGTTTAACATTGACCTTAACTATTTTTGTGTGTATTATATAATACTTGATGCAAAATATATGACTGAATTGTGTTTTAAGAGTAGTTTTCATTGGTATAATTTTCATCAAATATTATATAACACAAAGAAAAATATTTAATGTTAAAGTTGAACCATTTTGACTCTAAAAAGTTAGTTTAGAGTCAAACTGGACACTTATTTTAAGACGGAGGGAGTATTACAATTCGAATGTAAAGGAAAGCAAAAGAAGAAAAAAGTACTTAATTGGTTGATCATCAAATACAAGTTAATTGTAAAGGAAACCAAACTACGAAATAACTACTCATGGTTAAAGATTATTGTATATCTCTTATGTTCCCTAAACCCTCTTAGTCGTCCCATACAATAGTGCTCAAGATAAGGTAAATGCATGAAAAGCCAAGTTGATGGCTTTTCTCTTTTATAAATTCCTAATTCGAACCACTTTTCAGATATATATCATACTCTTAAACTGTTTACAAAAAGTTTTCAGCCGTGAAACCTCATGCAAGTCAAGCCTGAAGAAGATCTCGCCAATCAGAGCTTCAATTCTTGGGGTGATTTGAACCTGCTCTGTTAGATGTGTATTATCTTTGTAGAGCCTTTGGGCTTTGTTATTAATGATACAGCTAGCTAGTTTTATGTTTTGCATCTAGAATAATCCATTTGGGATTAAATATAGTAATGGTGGAACCTGCAACAACCCCAAGACTACTGTTAGGGTTGAGGAGCTTCCACCTTTAGTATATACAATACCCTGAATTTTTCTAGGCATAGCCTGTTTTATGTTTTGTATCTAAAATAATCCATCAAGATTATATACAGTAATGGTGGAACCTGTTGCAACCCCGACACTAATGAAACCTCTTGTTGCAAGAGGTTTCACCACTGTCGGGGTTGAAGAGCTTCCACCATTACTGTATATAATCACTGGTGGATTATTTTAAATACAAAACATAAAACATGCTATGCTTATCATTAATAACAAAGCCCAAAGACTCTACAAAGATAATACGCATTCTCATCACCCATGTTCTACAAACTTGCAACCTTAACAAGGAAAATGAAAGGAATGAATAAGCTTTTTTTGTCCATATTCTTGAAAGAAAATAAAATAACACAAATGGAAAGATAAATGAAGGAATATATTGTTTCTTTTGATTTTTACAGATCTAAGGATGGAGTCAAAAATCAGGGTTGTTTGTACAAAATGGATACAAATAAATAAAAAAAGGAATTAGTCTTTGGTTTCTTAAAGATATGAGATATGAGGGTGGGTTTTGTAAGGGTTTTCAAAATTAGGGTTTTAACATGTTGGTTGTAGTAGATCCTAGATCAGGGTGAAGATAATCAATAACCTAGCTAATTACTAAATATGGTTACCGGATATCACTTGAAGTCGTGTAATCACTTTCCAAAGAAGATTATTCGACCCTATGCCTGGGTTATACGAATACCTCATTGGGATACAAACAAGTGTTTGTTCTTGTTCGATGCACATATCAAGAACCATGCGTTTCTATGTGTTTTGTTCTGTATGTTTTTCCATGCAATTGTGATATCTATTTATAGGGGAAATATTCAAAACCTAGTCAATAGAATTAATGAGAGATTAATGGCCAATAAATCTCTTCCATAATTATCCTCCATAATTTAGGAATTAGTGATTACATGACCAAATTAAATGTATGATCATTAATGCAGTCAAATCTACCACTTAAATAGGCAAAAGTTGTTACAAAACATTTACGATTGATCAAATAAAATATTATACATTCATAGTAAAAATTGCAATGAACTTGGCTGCATGCAGTCCTGCAGAAGTGTTTGACTCCTAGTCAAATGCCTAAAAGAGACTAGATAGGAAATCTTGAACATATAGCATCAATGAATTAAAATGGATAGAATGTGCCATATGAGGCTATTACCCATTTGATCTCCAAAAATAATATTAAACCCGTACTGACCCAATCTCATATGAATGCTAAAATGTCCCATCTGTAGACATTACATTGGAATGTTCCCCCTGCACACCTATTTTGCTAAGGTAGTAAATTTTCTCTTCTTTATTTCTG
>BQNB010005535.1:17066-44290 GCA_026074375.1 Tanacetum coccineum
AGCTTGGTTGTATGTAACCGTGTTTATTTATTTGTATAGTTGCGTGATAGGAATTGGAAGCTGCGTTTGAGTATTCAGGTGAGTTACATAGTCCCACTTTTTATTGCGTTTTAAACTTGGGATGGAAATGATGCAAGTGTTGAAATACATTTTAAATTACTGTGATTGTGTGTTAGTGTAAAAGCATGTACTATTATGTTACTAATGTGCGTTATGTGCTACATGTTATGTGATGTGATATTGATGTGTGAGCTAAGTCAGGAGGATTACTTGCGAGTATCTCCGGTCTGAGCTAGAGGGTAAATGGAATTGGATTGATCCAAGAGCGACTGAGGTCGTCTGCTTGGTGTTTGATTGATTGGTTTTGGATTGAATTGCATGTTAGCTTGTATGTTAGTTAGCATAATTGTCATGCAAAAATACTGTTTTATAATCAGTAATTCGGTTAATGATTTTGGTAATGGATTGAGTATGTGTGTCTGAAAACCTATGTTTCTCACCAACTATTGTGTTGACGTATAAGCATCATTTTCAGGTATTCATCAAGATGAGGTTAAGGTTAAGAAAAGTGGCTAGATGGACCGTAGACAGCTGACGAAGTTTAGTTATCTAGATTTCATTATTTGTTTTGGATGATGGATGTTATTTGACTTGTTTTGTTTGGATGTTTAAATGTTTGCATGTCATGACAATGGCATGAACTGCCTTTATTTCAATGTCAGACGCCTTTAGATTTTGTTGATGTTTTTGGGTATTTTCATGACACTGCGTGTCTGTACCTTTTACCTATATAGACGCCAATGTGTTGTGATGATTCCCTTTCTCGTTGTGTGGTATGTGCTATTTTACACATACCTTTTACCTTATAAAACGAACCCAAAAGACCAAAAACATGTAAAAATGGCAAATATATGCTTGTTTTTGTGTTTGTGTATGTGCAGGTACGGATATTAAAGAAATGGACAAAAATCCAAGCAAAAACGGACAAAGCCGAACACGAGAAGGAAAGAGTGCACAAGAGCCAGGAATTATCAAGCTATGGTCAACAAAAGTCAACCTGATATACATAATCTAACAGTTGCGTCTTCATCCAAATGACTTGTGCGCAACATGCAGACAAAGATGTGTACTTAGATTCAGCAGTTGACATAGTTGTAGGATGTGTTATTTTGTTTGAAATTAATTTTACCAAGTTTTAAATTTATAAAACTCGATTACCTATGGTCTACAACGCACTAACGGGCAGAGAACCCAGTCGTGTGTAGTGCAGGATTGGTAAATCTGAGGTCGTCCCAAGAGCTAAGTGTTTTAATTGCAATTTTAATTGGTCACAGATTAAAAATGGTTGATTATGAATTTTAACAGAATTAAAGCAAATAAGACATGGAATTAAATTACAAGAATAGATCAGGGAGAAGAGAGTACTAGCTTAGTTATTCCTTTGTTATATATAACAACCCATAATTTTAAACAATGTAATTATCCATCTATTAAATTAGATGCACTGTAATATCCATCTATTATATATATACCACCTTTTTACAGGGAAATTTTTGCTTTATCTCATTATGCAACATAACTTGCATCTCTAAAGTAAACGAGCTCACACAACCTCCACCAATACCATCTATATCTATGTTTATATCTTGTAAACATCCTAATATGTCAAGTCTATATCATAATATCATTTTACCAAGTACATCACCCATTTAACATAACATTTACAACATTCTATTAAAACGGGCTTTAAACGTTAAACGTTTATATCAAAACCCTAATTATATGTAATGTATACATATAAACTGAATGTGAAAGTATTCAAAGCATGTGTACAAGTGTACAATGCATAAAATTTGAAATACTATTTCCTTCTAAATCAATGTACAAGTCCTTAATGCACAATGTACAAAATCATGAAGCATGAATTCAAATAAGCTCATTTTTCACCGTTTTCATTCTAATTTCTTACCACTACTTTAGCACAAGGTACAATACTCAATGCACAACATCTAAACCCTAAACCTAAACCCTAAGTCATTCTAAAACTTTAATCTAAAACCCTAAAACCCTAATTTCATTTTAAAACCTAAAAACTAAACCTAAACCCTAATCCTAACATTAAATCTTAATCCTAAAACCTAATCCTAACACTAAACCTTAATCCTAAACCCTAATCTATCCTTAATCTTAACCCTAATTCAAATTAAAACCCTAAAACCTAAGCCAAAACCTAAACCAAACCTAACACCCATTTATTTCATTTTTAACCCATTTAATCAAACAAGTACCTCAAGAAAGCATCAAAGCACCTCCATGACATCACCACCATGTCACTAAGCAAGCAACCAAGCACCTCTATCACCACCTTAGCCACCAAGTTTTGCAAAATCACCTCCTTGTCACCCCTTTCCTAGCTGAACCCCTCCAACACCTTCCACCTTGTTTAGCTATTTTTCTAGCCTTCCATACTCACCCTATAATCTTCATTAGTCACTACTCTAGCACCTTGATCCTTACACCAAGTTAACTTGGGCCTAAGGTCATTTAACCCCTATATATAGCCGAAACATACACACCACTTCAAACACACCTAAAAAAACGCATCCACACACTCAAAATGGAGTTCTAAATCAGGCCAAGGAAGAAGTAGAAGGTCCCTAAGATCAGAATACAATCCAAGAATCAAGAGAAGGAAGGTCTTGAATCCATATCTAGGCGTACAAACCTGAAAAACCCATTTCGACCCATTTCTAGTTCAAGTAAGCTTAAATCTTGTTCAATAAGCTCATATTCTGTTTTAGATCTTTCATAAGGTTTGTAAGATCATATATAAACTCTTGTTTGAAGCCTTGAATCCTCAACCCTATGTTTTTTACTAAAACCCTAAAAATTGACCCCGTTTTGATTTTTCTAGCTAACGAATCCTTTTTTCTAAACTTTTGTTAACGTTAGACATCTTATTTACTATCTAATAAGCTATAACCTGAAAATATCATTTGGAACCTAAAAAAGCTTGCTGGATTATTTGACTTGATTTGGCAAATTATTTTATGCATAGGGGTAAATATCGAAACTTTTCTAAAATTTTATTAACATATAGCGCTGAAACTTTCATTATTACAAGGTTATAACTATAAAGGACTAATCTTGCCAGTTTCAAGTTTAAAGGTTTTAATTATATATACTTTATATATAAATAGACTAAACCTGGTAAAAGTTTATAAATCGAGGTATATATTGCCCCATTTTTGCAAACCATTAAAAATTTAAAATATAAATTTTTTATATAAATTAAAATATATATTTAAATTATAAAAAACTGATTTTATAAAACCCGACACATTAATCGATATTAATCATCGAATCGAAACGCATTAAAAAACAATTGCGTTATATATTTTAACATAAATTGTGTCATCGACTAACTTTTAAAGAAACTTAAAATCTTACGTATCACGTTACTAGGAAGCTTCATGTGAGGAGTTTCATTTGGGTATACGTTTTGACGAGTTTGCTGGATTTACGATTTAAAGTGTCCCTGGCTTCCCTCAAAAACGTTTACTACAAGACCTCTAAAAAAAATTAAAACTGAATTAATGATTGTGCCCCGAACAGGATACAATATTTCCATAAATTAATAAATCAAAAGTATGACGTTCTACTTATAAAGTTGAAACATAAACCATCACACTAAGACTTGACATATTACCCAAGGTTGCGTGACGAGGCCGTTACTTTCACTTAATATACTTTTGCCATCAATTAGATTTTCCCTGTTAAGTCCATTGCTTCTTGAAAAAGTAGATCTTGTGTGTAGTAAAGTTTCTTCTTATTCAAAGCTTCTCACAAGCTCTGATACCACTTGTTGATCCCAATAGAATAGATCTTGCTTAGCTTATATAAGGCTAAGTGGTATTGAATAAATCCAAAACAAATATGATAGAAACTTTGATTGTGAATATCAAAGACTATGCGGAATCTAGTCAATGATACTAAGAAGAATTTCATAAAACAGTAATGAATAAGATCAATAACAAACAGTTTACCAAACTTTCAGCCTCAGTATAATATGAACACTCTTAATAGTGTTAGGGTTTACAGAACCTTGAAGCTAATCGACTTATGGAAAAGACACTAATGAGCTATATGCTAACTCTATACCCTAGGGTCTCCTTTTATACACCAAGGAACCCTAATGGGCTTACAATACGTTTCTAACTAATCATGATCTTTTCCTAATATAACTCATACTTATCACATAAGCAGTTCTAACTAAAGCAGTCTTAACTTGAGCAACATCAATATTACTCTAACAGTAGTAACTAACACTAGCAGTAGTAACTTTTATGCTAGCAGTACTAATTACTTAGAATATTTTCTTCAGTCTTCACCAGCAGTAGAAATCATAACCAGTAGCAGTAACTTCATAACCAGCAGTAGTAACTTTAACAGCATTAAGAAGTCTTTTAATCCTAACAATCCTCCCCTAAACTTGATGTTCATCTTCTAAATCTTCAAGTTTCTTGATTAAAAGCTTTATCTTCACTAGGAGGATGCTTCCAAACACTTCAAGGATTCTTGAGCTATTTTGTGATAAGCTTAAGAAGTTGATAACACATTTCATTCCAATATTCAGCTTGCAACTTCCTATTTAGCATGTCAGTGATTTTAGCAGGTGTAAGGGGATATTTTTTCTCTACCAGCATATAGATGTGCAGAGTTTGAAACCTCACAAAGTGTACTCCACAGGAGTTATATAGATTCCATAACTTTACTTTGTGTCCTCATAGATTCCTCCATATATCATCTTCTACATTAGGTTTAAACATCACTTTTAAATCACCCCATAGCACCCTCTTATATGCTTCCTCTGGCCTTATATACCCATGCTTAGCTTTGACCAGCCTCCACAAATTTTCTAAATCTTATCTGTCAAATTCTTTGAGCAGTTGACTAAACAATAAGTATGTCTTGGCACTTCCATCAGCTTTCATTATTTCATAAGACCCTTTCCTTCCTGCTCTATGAATCTGGAAATCTACAATGGGTGCAGGCTTGGTAGCTAAAGGTATAGCATGAACTAAAAATTCTTCATCTGGGACAATCTCAAAACATTGTTTAAGATCTTCTTCCTCATTATCATCATCATCCACCTTTTGCTTCTTGGTAGACTCTTTTTGAAGATCGCCCCCTGCTCTCTTAGAACTTCCTTATGCTCTAGTCTCACTGCCTTCTGCCTTATCTTTACTTCCTTTCACCACTTCAGAATCCATAGGTACAAATGAGTATATCCAACTCATGGTCTTGTCAAAAGCCTTCTGAACTTCATTAAAGCTTATTGTTCTTCAACTAATTGTGAGTGAATCCAGCCATGTTTTTCAGATAAGTACACATTTGATTCCTCTTTTGAGCTTTGGTTAGTGGTTTTCTTCTCTGCTCTTCTGCTCTATGTCTTGTAAAATGATTCTTCCTTTTATCTATGAGCTCCACAAACAACTTTGACCTTTCTTCAATGGTCAACTCTTCTTGCTCTTATGCCTGTAATCTTGTAGCTAGCTCATAATCTGCATCCATCATAACTTGAACATCATCCCATTCAGCAATGTTTGCTTCTTCTTCTCTTTGCTTTGCCAGTCTTTCCTCTTATTCTAGTTTATCTTGCATCTGAGCTTGCAATCTTTGGGCAACTTCTTCATCAAACTTAATCTGAGCTTTTCTTTTTAATGGTTTCTCAGGTTTAACCATCTTTGCCTTTCTTTTGTCTTTTGGATCATGTTGTTGAGGTGGTACCGTTGGTCTTGTAGCAGTCTTACTAGGTTCTTTCATAATCACTCCTCTTACCTTTGATTTCTCACTTCTCATCTTCACAAGGGTCTGAGTAATTGTAAGATCTTCATCTTCAATAACAGTTGTTGTTGGTGGTGGAGGAGTACTTGGTTTAGCAGTAGTAATATTTTCACCAGTATTACTAACAGATACACCAGCAGTAGTAACTGGTGTACTGGCAGTATTAACAGTTATAGTAGCAGTATTAACTTCCATATCAACAGTGGAAACCTGAACTTCTCCTTCTTCATTTGTATCTTTGTTAGCATCATAAACTTGTTCAAAAGCTTCATCCATATTAGCATCAAACTCTTCATCAAAATCATTGTCTTTAAGGATTGAACTCTGTTTCCCCTATCTCAAATTCCTCCCCTGTTTGGATGCATCCTTCTCTCCCAAACTTCTTCTTCTATAGGTACCAATCCTGAATAAATTCATCCCTGGAGTTCTTGACTTCCTCTTTCTTTCCAGCTTCTTGACTCTTTTCTTCAAAGTAGCAATCTCCTTTGCTTGAGCAGTCTTTATTGTCTCCAAGGCAAGAACTATATCAGACAATTTTATACAAATTTCCATCAATTTTTGAAGTTTCAGTCAGTCCTCTCCACTTCCAAGTGTGTTAACTCTTGAGAGAGGTGTGTCATTAGACTTTTTAGACAAACTCTCAAACCTAGTTTGAGCAGGTCTATCCCCCATGGTTTCTTGGCGCCTGGGTCTACCACCTGAACCAATTCCCTGAGGAAGAGGAACATTAGGTATTGCCGTGGAATGGGTCCTATTGATGTTACCAATGTCCTGCTCTGCTTTTAAGCTTGAAGCAGTAGTGGCAGCCCTTTCCACACTGTCATACATCTCCTCATTAACAGCCTCATCTGCAACAATGTCTGTAGGAACACTAGACTAAGGTATCTCAGTGTCCTTTCTCTTTGTCCTCATAGATTTTTGTTTCTTTTGGGGTTGTGATGTTGATGGTTGAATAATAGGTGTGTATAACAACCCAAGAAATTTCATCAAATGCAAAACTTATTTTACTATTATCACAATTGTACGGGGATATTTTTTGCTTTATTACATTACTTGCATTGTCAGTATCTCAGTATGTCATGTAACTTAAATAACTAAAGTAGTCGAGCTCACGCAACCTATCTATGGCAATCTTGTCTTCATATATATCAAGAAAATATCATAAAATGTCAAGTCAATATCTTAATATCCTTATTACAAAGTACATTATTCCTATAATATACCATTCGTAATGTTATATCAAAACGGGCTTTAAACCGTTACCTTATGCCTCTAAACCCTAATTCCATGAAGGATTAATATCTAAAGTGAATGTACAAGCTACTAAAGCATAAATACAAGTAATACAACATTTCATTTGAAATATAAACTCCCTCCAAGTCAAGTACAAGTTTTCAAGGCACAATGTACAAGTCATTAAGCATGACATCTAAAATAGCCGTTTTATCTCCGTTTTCATTCTAATTTCTTCACCACCACTTGTGTACAAGATACTACACTCAATGTACAATGTGTAAACCCTAATTATTATATTCATAAGCTTTCATACACATTTTTACACTCAAAACCCTAATTCAAAAGTCAGAAACCCTAACCCAAGCAAAATAATAAATCATGACCCGTTTCTTGGTTTTTATCCATTATAACCCCAAACCAACACTCAAATAAGTTGTAATAACTTAAATTACAAAATTAACAATCATATCCTATCATCATTTCAACAATAATATTCAAGAATTAAACCCAGAAAACCCTAATCTAGTTTTAACCCTAAAACCTAAAACTAGGCCCTAGTTCAGAATCGGATCAGTCTATAAAATATATGATCTGAGAAATATCAATAGGATCTGGATATTAAGTGAAAACACTAGGTTGTAGCCCTATGTCTTGTGATCATTTTTCCAGTGTAATCAACCCGATTCGACGTCGGATGAATTAGTTACAGTCGAAATGGCAAAGGTACGCAGATTCTACACACCTGTAGTAAATTACTATTATCTATAAAATTTTCTATAGTAACCCTCAAATATGTAAACCTAAACGTTGTAGAGGACTCAAATATCTAACAATGCTTGGTGGTTGGAGCTTCAACGGAATTACGGTTTGTAAATGGCAACCATTTTACCGAGACTGATGTTGGCTGTCCAAAAACAGCCATGTATAAATCAAACCAAACACCCCTAAAACGTCTAGAACCACCTCCACCTTGCATTCTAGCCTTCATTACTCATCCCCTAGCCTCTCCACATCACCCCCCATGTGTCCTCACCTGGTCTCTTAGCATCCTTAGTCACCAAGTTCCAAAATTACTATAAATAGGAGCACATATACTTCATTCTAACTCATCCCCCACTTCTTCTTTCTATAACCCAATTGAGCAAACATTCTCTGCTCCATATGATCCTAGGATCATATAAGAAGATCATTCAAGCAAAGCTTTGAAGATTTGAAGCCCCGGGAACAAGATACAAGGCGTACGAGTGGAAATACTACCCGAAACGACCCGTTTCCACCATTTTTGATCCTTGAAGCTCAAACCCAGGTTTTGAATGTTCTACTTCTGCTACTACACCCTTATAATGTTCATATGATCCTAAATATACTCTTGTTAAAGTTTCATAACTCAATTCATGCTCATTTTCCATTTTGATCCAAAACCGTACACCCGAAACCCTAATTTCGCGTTTTTCTTAAAACTAAATGTTATAATGATTAAATATTGTTATAATCTATCCTAGCATGCTTAACTAATGTTAAAATAACCACTTTATTGATTAATGAAGGAATTTGAACTTAAAACCCGCGCATTTACGTTTTGAAACCCTAATTTGACCCGTTTTGCTTCCTAGCCTAACGAATCGTTATTTTAAACTTGCGTTACGTTAAAACTTCATATTTTAGTTTATTATAACTTATAAATATCTTTTGAAATGTTAACATAAGCTTGCATGGCAATTTGGACATGTTTTGTAATTATAATCCATGCAAGGGGTATATATCATAACTTTCTAAAATTAATAACTAGAAGGGCTGAATATGTCATTTTATCAAAGTTATAACTATAGGGGTCTATTATGTCACTTTTCAAAGTGCAAGGTTTACTTGGTATATCTTTTAAAGTTGAAGGACCAAAGTCGTAAAAATGCAAACTCCAAGGACTATTTTGCAACTTTTCAAACCCCAGGGTCTAAAATGTAACATTTTGAAAAAGTATAAAATCATGTTTAAAACCTTACAAGACATAACTTTAATTAACGCTTCTCGTGCTTAACATTTCCAGATATTGATCAAAACGCTTAAAACCGATTTATACTCGTATCACAATACTAGGCTTACTCATATTAAGAGGTTTCATCTTTGTATTACTTCGAGACTACGGTAGTTTGATTTACAATATAAAAGTGCCCCTAGCTCCTCAACGTTTACTGAATGACTTCTGAATTATGATGGCCGAACAGTGTTACAATAAGTTCCAAACTCTTCATCAAACTATAACCTTTAAAACTAAAGTTCAGATGTACAATCTTCCTAAAGACTCACCCATATTTACTCAGTTGCTTGACAGCTATTTACTATCATTTTGGCAATATCAACCTTCCCCGGTTTAAAGATTGTGATAAGGTCGTCAGCTTTCATTTGGAATAATTATATAACCTCTACATATCAGGTGAAGTTCTAACCTCGCCTTTACTTATTACATGTTTATAAGCCCCGAGGGGGATACATGCTTGTTACAAACTCTTTTTACATACGCGTTTATCTGATAACAATGTGATTACATTTCAAATGACTTATATACATGCCTTAAAACCAGGAATACGAAGGTTTTACATGTTATATGCTACTCCTATACACCTATTACAGCTACTGTCTAAGTTACATTATGCCAAAAGTCCCTCATTTTCATAGACCATTAATCACTTACGGGTGAACGCAAATATTGTGGATAGATCTATCAGGATTGAAGAATCCTGTTTATGTTAGCGGATAGGTAACCAAACACACTATATTTGAATTTCATAGGTATATGGCAATTACCTACACCGAGGCCCTTATCACTTTATATATATATATATATATAAATATCACATCATATTGGGTATAATATCCACTAAGTCTTTTGTGTCTATAAAAAATTGAGCTTAGACCAAACATACTATACCAGACAAGACCAAACAGACCAAACAAGACAATAACCAGTAATACACGGTTACTATGATAATTGCATTCATTGCAATTATTACAAATAACAGGTATATAATCACGTGACCCAAGATCATAACAATAACATTTTTATAATAATTGTGTTTGTACAATTATTACACTATAACTTGTATTCAAACTATTTATCAAACCTATGAATTTCACTCAACCTTTGTGTTGACTTTTTAGCATGTTTATCTCAGTTATTGAGCAATATACGTAGGAATTAACGCTCTCGCTCTTAGTGATCGACACCCTACTTACCAACGAAGCTACATCTGATCGGGTACACTGCCCGTTAGAGTGTTGTTTTTAGGTATAGTCGACATAAAATAAATAATAAAACTTGATACATAAAATATCTACTCACAACGACACATCAAGTTTTTGGTGCCGTTGTCGGGGAGTGAAGTTGTTTAATTCTTGTTTTTATTCGTGTTTTAGTTTAGTTTAGCTTAGATTAATTTGCATATTTGTGTGTTTGTTTGTGTGTTTAATTTCTTGCATTGTATATTTTTTGCATATTGTGTGTTTGTGTGTTTTCTACATTATTACAGTCTTCTGTAATATTCTGAGTCGAATACTAAATATGGCATATACAATTTATTGGATACGGCGTATAAATTTTTTCTAAACCAATACAGCGTATTCGACTCTATCATCAATACGGCGTATTTAGTTTACTGAATACGGCGTATTAGGCTATTTGGTCATTTTCTTTCCTAGCCATTTTATTACTGATTAAAATGGACGACCCCAACATTACTATGGAGGAGTATACCAGACTTGAGAAAGAAAAAGCTCGTAGACGTGGTCAGATGTATAACTCTGAGACTGCTACGTATGGTAAGATCTGGTGTAATGAAGACGTTCACGACCTCAGATCTACTGAAACTGAATTCCCAACTATAGTCTTAAATGACGTGTTAACATCTGAAGTAGCACTCTCGTGTGAACCCACGGTAATTCCTTTTAACGACAATCAAATTGACTTTAGAATATCGTTTGACGAATCCGACGATGAAGATTACACAGTGATTTATGACAAAACTTCATTTTCCTATAAAATAATTTCTATCGACGATTTGAAAACAGATTCGGAAAATGATAATGATAAAGTCAATATGCCTTCGTTTTCGTCATCCGAACCTACGGTCTGTTATTTTGATGATTTAGACTTTCTCAAAGATTTTGAAAAAGAATTTCTAGCCATTTCTTACAATAATGCTCTAACAACTAAACTGGATTTCTTAACTGAACCCACTGTAAGCCCTTAACATATCGATGAATTTGATTTGAAAGATGAAACATCATTGTCCGAATATGATGGAGAGGAACAAAACATTTTATACTTTAATGATCTATTTCCTTTTAACGTAATTTTTCTCGATGATTCAAAATCGGATAAGGACAATAATGATGATAAAATCGATATTAATCAGCCTTCGGGGGGTAATGTAATAAATATCGATGATGGTGCCTATGCACAAAGGTCAAATAAGCTTTTGAAAACAAGTCATGATACATCTAATAAATTTTTCAAAACTAAAACTTTTATCAAGGAATTAAATGTTAATATCGTGGCTTGGAATTATCTTAACAACGGGATGCTATTAAATCTTATTAAGAATTTATATGTGTTGTTTGGCATCCCGTTTGACCCCAGATTGTTTTATAAGGATGTGATTAAATTGGGGCAAGTCTGACTTAAATACTTTTCTGTAAATAAAAGTGCTTGCCGGGAAACAACCCGGAATGTATTTTCAATATTTTTATCGAGTCTGTCTTCCTAGACTGTCTATACGGAGTATCCAAACCCCATGGATACGGCGTATTGACTGCCTGGACGTTATCAGTCCTTTATTTTTATGCACTTTTAAACATTATTGTCAGTGCGTATACAGGTATCAGTACGGCATATCCTGGGGAATGGATACGGCGTATCGACTTCCTGTACAACATTTAGGTTGTTATTTCGAGTCTAACCAAACGAATACACAAAGATAGAATTGCATTTGTTTTTTGAGAATTTACATAGGACCTCGAGAAAGAAATCGACGAATATTGGTGGAGAATTTTAATATCTAGAGATCTTAAAGTGTTAGAGTCTTAAAACTTCAAGGCGGCTGTTCAACACACAATCTTGCTCATAATCTACCGAGCAAATATCAGGGGAGTTTGTCATTCTAATTCTTTTTAAATTCCCGTATTTAATGTTTTATCTATACAACGAGGACGTTGTATAATTCAAGAGGGGGGATGGAATTAGAATGTTTACTTGTCCTAATTTTCACAATAAAAAGCTTACATTATGCTCAACTTTAAAAAAATTTCAAGCATACTTTTGTGAAATTACTTGATACATAACCCGCACACAATAACCCTTATTAGATATTGTGAGGATTTAACCTTTCCGTTTCTAAATGTTTACCCAAATTCCACAAAATATGAGTGTACCGGTGATGTTGTAGACTTTAGAACTTGGCTTGGTATATCTATTCTGAGTATTATGGATTTAATTGGAGTAACTTGTTTAAATTAGTAAATCTTAGGATTACAACCAAATCGCCTATACATGTTGTTTATCAACTAACTACACCGGTTAGTTAACCTCCCGTTAAACCATTTTCCACTCTCATCTTTAGAGTGATGATCCACTAGAACAACCCGTAGAGCTAATCCTTTAGGAATTTACACCAACTATTTGTTTCGTTACACCCTTACACCTTAACCTATCCCTGTTTGTTTAACAGGTATATACAGTTGCTCAGTTGTTGAGTGTAAAGTTTGTATTTCCCGAGTTCTTGTGTAATTTGCTATACTTTGGTGCGGTTAAAATTTGCACATTGCAAATGGGAATTATATTAGTAGTCAAAGCTCATGTGATTTTACTACCGTCACAATTATTGATGAAACCGAAGAACAAAGAAATTACCGAAGGAATTATCCAGAATTATTATGATCGTGAAGATGGTGAAACTACACCGAGATTTGGTATATATAAAAAAACGAAAATAAATTAAAAAAATTAAAAAAATAAATATATGAGAAAAAATTGGCATCAAAAAAGAGAAGGAAATTATGAAGATAATCGTTTAGCAAATTATGAAGGATTACATGAAGGATCGATTATTCGTTGTTACGTCTAATAAATCAATGATTGTAGAGTAGGGTACAAGTGGAGATATAAGCAACGTACCTTGTAGAGTTTGTAAAAGTTTTAGGATAATTGTGGAAGTTGGACCTTACGGGAACGCCAACTTAGGTTCTTGTTTTTATCAATGATTCATATGTTGTTAAAATTGTTGGTGTCTGTATCATGTATCGCGTCAAGGAAAAAGGGTCTGGAACTTGTATGTTGGATTTAATCTATTTGTTTTCTGATTTTTACTTAGAACCAATTTACTTCCCTCTCACCTATTGAGTAGCACGTGAGTTTTACGAGTATGGGGATTCTTATCGGAACATGCATGTCTATTTCGACGTTCCGGTCATTTATGCATGCTTTGTACCTCGTTGGTTTACGACTTTTGGTGAAAGTTAGAAGGTTGCTACCCTATGATCATTCGACATTCCTAACGTTGGTTAAATTCGAATTGGGGATTCCTGGCGTTTCGGGTGTGTATGTGTGCTTCAGCTGCCTTGTTGGAGTTAGTACTTCTGGTGATTAGATTGTAGAATGATTCATACCGTACACCTATTATACAAAATCCCATATTTACCTTTATAAACTTGTTACTCCTTGGCTTTAGTGGTGGAGATGTGTATCATTGCCAAGCTTATAATTGAATTACTGTATCTACGACCGAGCAATTGAGCGATTTAGTTTACTTGTTAACCACATAGATTAGTTGTGTGTTTTGAGTGTTTTTTTCTTCTTATTCGTGAGGTTCTCGGTTGTGTATTTGTAATAGATCGATTAAGTGGGCTTTAACCGGAAAATATCTTAGAGGGATAACATTTTTTATAAACTTCTAAAAGGCTACTTGAGTCATGGTAAGGATTCAAGTGGGGAGATATTTGATGACATCAAATAACGTCTATTTTATAGCATCATTTATCCCATGTAAATAACCCGTTTTGTATAATTATTGCAAGAATTAGTAATTAATTGTTTATATTTGTTATTTGCATTAAATATCAAGTAGTTGGAAAAAGATGGAGAAAAAGACGTGTTTTGAAGCATAAACGAAGAGTTTGAGAAAGTCGTTGATTCTTACAACAATACGTCGTATATTCTTAGAAGCATACACCGTATTCTAAACGACTTTGAAGGATCTCAAGACCATTGCCTGATTTGTGTAAGAATACGCCACTTGATAAGCATTATGTACTTTGGTCAAAAATTAAGAAAAACACATTTTCAGCCAATACTCCGTATCCAAAAACCTCAATACTCTGTATTGGTCAATAATTTGTATCCAAGAAAATGAATATGGCGTATTGCCGTATCTAAAAATCAGATACGGCGTATCCAAATTCCTGCGCAAGAATTTTGGAATATTTTATTCTTGGAGCCCACACCAAGTCATCCAATACGCCGTATTGAGCTTCTCAATACGCCGTATCGAACTGACTACCAGACCCTATATATATAGACGACCCTAAACTCAATTTTGGGTATGCAAGTGAATCCCTAAACCACCAAGTCGACCAAGAGACGATTAGAAGAGCATAGAAGGTCAGAAAAGAGTCACAAGATCATAGGAAAACTCTTGTAATCTTCATGCAACCGAATACGCGTTCGATCGAGGTTTCTTTACTTTAATCGTTCATATATCAAACCGTGTGTATTTTTACAATGACTATCGGCTGATACCTTTAGGTATCAACCATGTATATGAAGATCTAATGTTTGGTTTGTTTATCTCGATTGCTTACTTTATTGTTGATTGTTAAATATGTTTATCAATTAATATTCGTTTACGTGCTTAAGTATGCGACCTATCATTCAACTGGGTCTAGTCCTACATATTTAATTCGCTGCAACTTCGGTGTTGTTTAGGCGTAGGCTAAGAGTCCGGGATAACTTTCCATATTGCAATTTATATATCTAGAATCATAGGATCACAAATATTGACCTATCTTTGCCTTTAGATTAGTGAGCTTAGTTGAGCCATAAGGTGACCTTGGTATAATCGAGTTACATTCTTTATTCCATTTGGTAAGGATCTCGGCAGTGGGACTACTAGTATATAAAGAAGCCGTTAAGCAGTAAGTGAGTAATAATCTCGATGACTAAGGTTTAGTTAGTGCATCATTACTTAGATCCTAAGTAGATTCATAAATCATCCATAAGGTGCTTTATGGCGGATGCCGTCTAATTCTGACAGGTTTGGCGTAAAATTTTTCACTGGTCTTATAGATGATGGTAAGCCCAAGGTTAGGAATGATATGCCCTTCGAGATAAGACAATCATTGCACTAAATAAACAAACCTGTGTTTTATCGGATTATTCATGGTTGATATGTTTTCCTTACATTAGTTCTCGACCGTTCCTCTATCGTTTGCTTGTCTTCTTGTGTGTGTTTATTGCTTTACTTGTCATCAAAACCTTAGGTTAGATACACAAAACCGTGCCAGTCTCTCAGGCTAAAACCCCCCTTTTGCATTAGTTTTAGGTTTAACTTAGATAACTAAAATACTGATAGAATTAGGAATTAACGCTCTCGCTCTTAGTGATCGACACCCTACTTACCAACGAAACTACAATTGACCGGGTACACTGCCCGTTAAAGTGTTGTTTTTAGGTATAGTCGGCAAAATATAAATAGTAAAACTTGATACATAAAATAACACCTACACAACGACACATTACCTGTCTAAACTTGCACCGGCATAGTCACTATCAGTATAAGCTTCGTGTGTGTGTGTGTGAGTGTAAGTCCTTAGGATACCTAAGGCATAATTTAGTTGAAAGTGATTATTTGGTGACGACACACTTCCATTAGATACGGCATATCCAGTTTTTCTGTCCAATACAGCGTATTTATCCCAACAGATTAATACGGTGTATCCACTTCTATTGGATACGACGTATCGATCGATTGGAACAGAAACTGAAATAATTGATTTTCATGCCAAAATTTTTTTACCTTCCTTCGGAATAAATCCTACTGATTGTTTATCCCTTGTTTCAAGTAGTGCATGACAAAGAGTTCTACGAACGAACTGTTTACACTTTACAAAGATCCTGAACGAGAATTTCGATCATCAAGGAGACACTTCAAGACTTTAAGTCTTGACGAATTAAGATCACCGGATTTCAATCTACTTTTTGACCAAGAATACTCGGAGGAAGAAGAAGCGGAAGCAATGGTGGAAATAATGGAGCAATACATGAGCAAGACCCTAACAGACTATGGATTGGGAGTCGCTAGGCCTAAAATTGATAACAAAGATCAATTTGAACTGAAAGGACAATTTCTATAGGAGCTTTGAGAAAACACGTTAAGCGGTTCGGATAATGAATATGCCAATGAACACATTGAGAAAGTTCTTAAAATTGTTGACTTATTCCATGTTTCTAACATCACTGTGGATCAACTAATGTTCCGAGTCTTCCCCATATCCTTAACTGGAGCCGCAAGTCGTTGGCTAAGAAATGAACTAATTGGTTCAATCAAAACTTGGGAAGATCTTAAGACTAAATTTTTAAACAAATATTGCCCACCTGGTTGAACTGCGAAGAAAATGGAGGAAATCAACAACTTTCAGCAAGAACCGGATGAAACCCTTTATCAAGCATGGGAGCACTTTAAAGAACTCTTGTTGAAGTGTCCTCAACACTATTTGACTAAGACGCAGGAAGTAATTTGTTCTACAATGGGTTGGACGTTCCAACATGACAGATTCCAGACTCAAGAGGTGCCGTTCCAACTAAGACTGCGGCAGATGCCAAAACAGCCATCCAAGAAATTGCTTAATAGTCTTAAAAATGGCATAATGGAACATCTAGAGGAAGAAGTACTGAGACCTCTGATGAATTAGCTATTATACAAGCACAACTGATCAATCTTGGGAGAGAGATCAAAAAGGTTAATGAAAAAGTTTATGCTGCTCAAGTTGGATGCGAGCAATGCAAGGGACCCTATTACACCAAAGATTGCCTACAAAAAGAAGAAGGGAAAACCCTAGAAGAAGCTTACTACACTGATGTGTCAAAAACTTAATGTGTCGTTGTGTGGTGTATATTTTATTGATTCAAGTTTTAAATTTATATTTTGCCGACTCAACCAAAAACAACACTTTAACGGGCAATGTACCCGATTGGTAGTAGTTTCGTAGTAGTTATGGTGTCGATCACTGAGAGTGAGGTTAAATCTATCAATTTAATTAATATCTTGGTTATCTAATCTATGTTAATTCTATTCTAATATAAACCTATGTCAGTCTAAATCCTAATTCTAATGGGAAAAGGGGGGTTTTCAGCCTGAGAGACTGGCACGGTTTGGTTGGTGACTACAATCAATTCAAGACACTGTTACCCACGCAAGCTAATAGACAAAAGATAAAAGAGCGGTCAAACCTTATATAAGAAAACTGTATTAACCATTATTAATCCGATTAGAACGTTGGTTTGTTTATTAAGTGCAATGATTTCTTCTCTCGAGGTGGCATATCATTCTTAAGACTTAGGCGTTACATCATCCTAAGACATAGACACATTAATTCTGTCACAATTAAAGCATCCGCATAAAGCATCCTTATTTGCTGATTATAATCTATCTTAGGGATTAAAGCAATGGTGATCTTGTTAAACCCTAGCTCATAGAGACTTTACCCACTTACCGCTTAATGGCAATCTATACACTAGTAGTCCACTTGTCTAACTATCCAATGGAATCAGAATGTTATTTGTTGAATTATCTAGGTCACCTGCTAGTCAACACGATCAATAAACCATCGGTAATATCCAATTAACTAGTTAAGCCCGAAGCGTATCCTAGACACAGACTTAGAAGGACAATACTTGTGTAACTATTATTCTAGATGTATAAATTACTATATGGAGAGCTATCCCAGACTCTAGATCTGCTTGGTCCACTTTGCTAGATCCAGTTGAATGATAGGTCGCATACAAAAGCGCGTAAACAAGTATAAATTGATAAACATAAACAAGCACTCAACGATAAATCAAGAAATCAATATAAACAAATACCAAACATTCAGATCTTCATAATAATGGCTAATACCCAAAGGTATTAGCCTTCAAACGTCATAATAAATACAAGAGTAATAATTTAGCCAAGGTAAACTAACCGAGTTAACAAACCTCAAAGATTACATTGGAATTAAATGACTATAATGAGAAACCATTTTTTGGGGGGGAGGCATTTAGGAGAAAAATCAAGGGGATGATTTGATGCCCACCATTAAGGAAGGTGAGGTAATTAAGGAATTTAGAACTAGGGATGAAGATCTTGATACTGGAATTGATAATTACCCTAGTTATTGCGACGATGATAAGAAAATCCATATAGATTGCGCCCACAACTTAAAGTTCTCATGCATGATAGGATTTGAATTTGCACACGTCAACTTCTACCCGTTATTGTACGTCAATGTGTTGTTGAAAGAGTTTCATAATTCAATAATGAAAGATAAAATGGTGTACAAAGGGGATAATGTTGTAGAAGCCTTAATAAATGTGCCTATCTTTGTTGGAACTTTTTCTGTTATGACTAATTTTGCAGTTTTAGAGGATATAGATGCTTATCGTGATGAAGGAATGGGCGATATTATTGTTGGCGAACCGTTCTTAAGAGAAGTTGGAATTAAAACAAAACGTTTTAAAGGGATAATTTCCCTTTACAATGGTGATGATGAAGTAACTTACCAAATGGTGCGATCACATCCGAGGTTTAAAAACCCAATAATGAGCAAGTAACCAAGATCCAAACATTACTAAGGTAATGTGAGAACGATGTGGGAATAATGTAAATTCGATGGCATACCAAAAGCTTAAGGGGTTCTACAAAGGAGTTTTAAATCTAGGACCCGATTACATTCGAAATGCGAAGACGGAATAATGGCTCACACGCGGGCACATTAGCGTATATGAGATGGAATACTGAGAAGCTGAAGAAAAGTCTAACTTAAAGACCTTGTTGTAAACAAAAGTGCTTCCCGGGAGATAACCCGAAATGTTATTTAATTTTGTTATCGAGTCTGTCTTCCCAGACATCAATACGGCGTATCCGCCCCATACCATACGGCGTATTGAATGTATGGACGTTATCAGCCTTTATTTTATTGCACTTTAAAAACATTATTGTCATTTTTGGCAATACGGCGTATTCACTAACATGATATACCGTATTCACCAGACTGACCCGTAATTAGTTTGTTTAGTTTAGTTTAAATTAACCGTAGATACCAAGATAGGAATGCACTTGTTTTTCTTAAATTTTTTACAGGACCTCATGAAAGAAATATCGACGAAGTTGGTGGAATGCATATTTTCTGGAATTCTATGTGTGTGTTGTTCGTGCTAGGATTTAGACGCTTTTCCACCACATAATCTCGCTCATAAACGCAACTTGGAGAATCTACCAAGCAAATATCAGGGGATTTTCTCATTCTAATTCTTTTTAAATTCCCGTATTTAATGTTTTATATATACAACGAGGATGTTGTATAATTCAAGTGGGGGGATGGAATTAGAATATTTACTTGTCCTTGCTTAAATTATGCTTAAATTTAAAAAAAATTCAAACATATTTTTGTGAAATTACTTGATACATAACCCGCACACAATAACCCTTGTTAGATATTGTGAGGATTTAACCTTTCGGTTTCCAAATGTTTACCCAAATTCCACAAAATATGAGTATGCCGGTGATGTTGTAGACTTTAAAACTTGGCTTGGTATATCACTCGAGACCACAGTGATGAGTACTATGGATTTAGATGGAGTAACTTGTTTAAATTGGTAAATTTTAGGATTACACCAAAATCGCCTTTACATGTTGCTTATTAACTAACTACACCGGTTAGTTAACCTCCCCGTTTAAACCCTTTTCCACTCTCATCTTTAGAGTGATGATCCATTAGAACAACCCGTAGAGCTAATCTTTCAGGAATTACACCAACTATTTGTTTCGTTACACCCTTACACCTTAACCTACCCTGTTAGATTAAGTTTAATTTACAGTTGCTAGTTGCTTAAAGTGTAAAGTTTGTATTTCCTGAGTCTTGTGTCATTTTCTATCTTTGGTGTGGTTGGAAATTTGCACATTGCAAATGGGAATGTATATTAGTAGTCAAAACGTATGTGATTTTTCTACCATCACAATTATTGGTGAATCCGAAGAACGAAGGAACTATCAAAGAAATTATCCGGAATTATTATGATCGTGGAGATGGTGAAACTACACCGAGATTTGAAGAATAGGTATTAAAAAAATTGAAAAAATGAGAAAAAATACAAAAGGAGAGAGACAGAAAGTTTGAAGATAATCGTTTCGCAAAGAGCATTACCGAAGGAATTACAAGAAGGATCAATTATTCATTGATACGCAACAAAAAATCAACGATGTAGAGTATTGTACAAAGTGGAAGATATCGCCACTTGCCTTGTAGAGTATGTAAAGTTTTTGGATGATTGGGAAGTTGACCGTTATGGGAACGCCAACTTTGGTTGTTGTTTTTTCATCTATGATCAAGACGTTGTAAATAGTTGTGTTTTAATCATGGTAACGGTCGGGAAAAAGTGTCTTGCAACTTGTATCTTCAGTCTTAATCTATTTGTTTCTTGATTTTTATTTAACAACAATTTACTTCCCTCTCACCTAATGATTAGCCACTGGTTTTACGCGAATGAGGACTTGTTCGAGCGTGCATGTTTATTCTGTCGTTACGGCCATGTATGCATGTCTCAACTACCTTGTTGTTTTACGACTTTTGGTGAAAGTTAGAAGGTTCCTACCCTATATCATTATTCATCCAAACCGTTGGTTAAATTCGAATGAGGATGTGATCGAACACACATGTCTATTCCGTCGTTACGGCCATGTATGTGTGCTTCAGCTGCCTTGTTGGAGTGGTACTTCTGGTGAAAGATTGTAGATTGATCAACTGTACGCCATTCCATATAAAAAACCATATTTACCTTTATAAACTTGTTACTCCTTGGCTTTAGTGGTGGAGATGTGTATCCTTACCAAGCTTATGATAGAATACTCGTCACAATCGAGCAATTGAGCGAATTAATTACATGTTACCACATAGATTAGTTGAGTGATTTGAGTGTTTTCATCTTCCTATTTCATGAGGTGTTTGGTTATGTACTTGTAATAGATCAAATAAGTGCTTTAACGGAAAATATCCTTAGGGATACATTTTTACAAACTTCTAAAGGCTACTTGAGGACAAGTAGGATTTAAGTGGGGGAATATTTGATGACATTAAATAACGTCTATTTTATAGCATCATTTATCCCATGTTATTAACCCATTTTGTATAGTTATTGCAAAGAATTGCTACTTAATTGTTTATATTTGAGAATTGCAGTAATTATGGAGTAATTGGTGAAAGATAGCAAAAGGCGCGCATTCTGGAGCTTAAATAAAGATATTTTGAAGATTACTATTCTGAAGGCCAATACGCCGTATCCATCGTAGGAGATACGGTGTATCCGTGCCTGCACCTTCCACAGACCAAATGAGGTAATAAGCTCAATAGCGTTAGTCAAGAGAGACTCAATACCTCCGTTATTCCAATATATAGTTTATCAAATATTCTGTAGGTATCAAGCATGGTCCTAACTCTAAGAAATTCCCCAATTACGCCGTATCCAACACTTGGATACGCCGTATCCAACCGACTTCTAGAACCTAATAAATAAGAAAACTCAAAAAATAAACGAGTTTAAGTGTGTAAATAATATCTCGAACAATAACCATAAAGTCGATTTTCAGAGGAGAAAAAGAGCAGAAGAGGTTTGAGCAAACGCTTTCAATTCCATTAGAAGGACATCGTGTCATTCCATTACTTTTGTTTTTGGGATAATTAGTTAACTCGGTTAGTTTCCTTGGCTAATTAATTTCTCTTGTATTTATTTATGACGTTTGAAGGCATATTACTTCGGGCTAATTTAGCCATTATTAGGAAGATCTGAATGTTTGGTATTCGTTTATCTTGATTTCTTGATTTATCGTTGTATGCTTGTTTATGTTTATCAATTTATACTTGTTTAGGGGCTTTTGTATGCGACTGATGACATCAAATAACGTCTATTTTATAGCATCATTTGTCCCATGTTATTAACCCATTTTGTATAGTTATTGCAAAGAATTTTTACTTAATCGTTTATATTTGAGAATTGTAGTAATTATGGAGTAATTGGTGAAACTTAGCAAAAGGCGCGCATTCTAGAGCTTAAATGAAGATATTTTGAAGATTACTATTCTAAAGACCAATACGCCGTATCCATAAAGGAAGATACGACATATCCGTGCCTGCACTCACCAGAGACCACAAAAGGAATAAAGATCGATACGCCGTATCCAGAGGACTCAATACGCCGTATTCAAGATATAGAATCAATATAATATTCTGGAAGACATCAAACGTGGTCCCTACTCCAAGAAATCCCTAATACGCTGTATCTAATACATGGATACGCCGTATCCAACCGACTTCCAGACTTTATAAATAGAAAACTCAAAAACGAGTTTTAAGTGTGCTAAATCATATTCTCGATACCTAAACTACAAAAGTCAATTTTCAAAATTGAAAAAAGAGTAGAAGAGGTCGAGCAACGTATTCAATTCCATAGGACACATCGTGTAATTGCATATACTTTAGTAATCGTTCCGTTTTTTATATAGTTCGTAAACTCGGTTAGTTTACCTTGGCTAATTTATTACTCTTGTATTTATTATGACGTTTTAAGGCTAATACCTTCGGGTATTAGCCATTATTATGAAGATATGAATGTTTGGTATTTGTTATCAATTTATACTTGTTTACGCGCTTTTGTATGCGACCTATCATTCAACTGGATCTAGCAAAGTGGACCAAGCGGATCTAGAGTCCAGGATAGCTCTCCATATAGTAATTTATACATCTAGAATAATAGTTACACAAGTATTGTCCTTCTAAGTCTGTGTCTAGGATACGCTTCGGGCTTAACTAGTTAATTGGATATTGCTGATGGTTTATTGATCGTGTTGACTAGCAGGTGACCTAGATAATTCAACAAATAACGTTCTGATTCCATTGGATAGTTGGACAAGTGGACTACTAGTGTATAGATTGCCATTAAGCGGTAAGTGGGTAAAGTCTCTATGAGCTAAGGTTTAACAAGATCACCATTGCTTTAATCCCTAAGATAGATTATAATCAGCAAATAAGGATGCTTTATGCGGATGCTTTAATTGTGACAGAATTAATGTGTCTAGGTCTTAGGATGATGCAACGCCTAAGTCTTAAGAATGATATGCCACCTCGAGAGAAGAAATCATTGCACTAAATAAACAAACCAACGTTCTAATCGGATTAATAATGGTTTAGTTTTATGCAATTTTCTTATATAAGTTCGATTTATTTATTTGGACCGCTCTTTTATCTTTTGTTTATTAGCTCGCGTGGGTTAAAGTGCCTTGAATTGATTGTAGTTACCAACCAAACTGTGCTAGTCTCTCAGGCTTTCCCGTTAGAATTAGGATTTAGACTGACATAGGTTTAGAATAAAATATAATTAACATAGATTAGATAACTAAAATATTAATTAAATTGATAGATTTAACCTCGCTTCAAGTGTTCGACACCCTACTTACCACGAAACTATTACCGATCGGGTACACTGCCCGTTAAAGTGTTGTTTTTGGTTTAGTCGGCAAAATATAAATTTAAAACTTGAATCAATAAAATATACACCACACAACGACACATCAAGTTTTTGGCGCCGTTGCCGGGGAGTGAAAATTAATCTTGATTTTTATTTGATATTTTGGTTTCTAACATTAGATTAGATCTAACCCTTAGGATTAGTGTAATTTAGATTAGTGCATATTCTTATATATTCTGTAATATTTGTATATTTATCTTTAATTGTTTGCTTGTATATATTTGTGTTTAATTAATTGCGTATTTAATTGTTTTTCTTAATACACTGTTCTGGTTGATAGCTGAATACGGCGTATCCACTTCCACCGGATACGGCGTATCCAACTCTCTGTCCAATACAGCGTATTCATTCAAACTGATTAATACGGCGTATCCACTTCCATTGGATACGGCGTATCGATCATCTGGAACAGAAACTGAAATCTTTGTTTTCCTATTTGATTTTCATGCCAAATTTTTTTCTATCTTCAGAACAAATCCTACTGATTGTTTATCCCTTGTTACAGGTAGTGCATGACAAGGAGTTCAACTAACAAACTATTCACACCTTACAAAGAACCTGAACGAGAATTTTGATCATCAAGGAGACACTTCAAGACTCTAAGTCTTGACGAATTGAGATCGCCTGATTTCAATCTACTTTCTGACCAAGAATACTCGGAGGAAGAAGAAGCGGAAGCAATGGCAGAAACCATGGAGCAATACATGAGCAAGACCCGAACGGACTATGGATCGGGAGTCGCTAGGCCTAAAATTGATAACAAAGATCAATTTGAACTGAAAGGCCAATTTCTTAAGGAGCTTCGAGAAAACACGTTTAGCGGTTCAGATAATGAGGATGCGAACGAACACATTGAGAAAGTTCTCGAAATTGTTGATTTATATCATGTTCCTAACATCACTGAGGATCAACTAATGCTCCAAGTCTTCCCTATATCCTTAACTGGAGCCGTAAGTCGTTGGCTAAGAAACAAACCAACTGGTTCGATCAAAACTTGGGAAGATCTTATAACTAAGTTTTTGAACAAATATTTCCCACCTGGTCGAACTGCGAAGAAAATAGAGGAAATCAACAACTTTCAGCAAGAGTCAGATGAAACCCTTTATCAAGCATGGGAGTGCTTTAAAGAACTCTTGATGAAGTGTCCTCAATACTATTCGACTGAGATGCATGAGGTAATTTGTTCTACAATGGGTTTGATGTTCCAACACGACAGATTCTTGACTCAAGAGAAGCAGTTTCAACTAAGACAGCTGAAGATGCTAAAAAGGTCATCTAAGAAATGGCAGAATACTCTTAAAAGTGGCATAATGGAACATCTAGAGGAAGAAGTACTGAGACTTCTGATGGACTGGCTGCTATACAAGCACAACTGGACAATCTAGGAAGAGAGATCAAGAAAGTGAATGAAAAAGTTTATGCTGCTCAAGTAGGATGCGAACAATGCAAAGGACCCCATTACACCAAAGATTTCCCACTAAAAGAAGAAAGGAAAACCCTATAATAAGCTTACTACACGCAATTTGGTGGACCTTTTCAAGGTAGGTGATATAGAGCAACAACTCCATGGTATAATCAAAGGAACAATGCAAATTCTTCGTACCAAGAATGAAGGCAGTCTATGGAAGATACCCTGAGAAAATTCATGAGTGAATTAGCAAATAGACACGAAGAAAATTCCAATTTGATTAAAGAAATCCAAGCTACGACAGATACTGCCATAAGGAACCAAGGAGCATCAATCAAAACTTTAAAAATTCAAATCGGGCAAATGAGCAAGGTACTACAGGAAAGAGGATTTGGAAGCCTACCAAGCTCAACTGAAACGAACCCGAGAGACCAAGTCAAGTCAATTTCAACTACTAATGAAGCCGATTCATACTCGATGCGCCGTATTGGATCATCCCAATACACCATATCCACTAGACAGAACAGTATACTGTCGTACAAGTCAAGACAAATGACGGTTCCTTTTCCAAGTCGTTTGGATAATCATTACTGTAAAGAATAAGAGGGGAACTATGGACAAAAATTCATGAAAGCTTATGGAGCTTCACATATCAATAACGCCATACCTCAAAAGGAGAAAGACCTAGGGAGTTTCACTTTACCTTGCTTTATTAATAATGTTTTCTTTGACAATGCCCTTGTTGACTTAGGAGCTAGCGTTAGTGTAATGCCTCTATTGACCTACCTTAACTTAGAATTAGACGAATTAGCTCACACTAGGTTGATGGTGGAATTGGCAGATAGGACAGTGAAATATCCAAAAGGAATAGCTGAAAACGTGTTAGTAGGAATTGGTAAATTTAATTTCCTAGTAGACTTTGTAATTCTTAATATGCCCGAGGATATTAAAGTGCCCTTGATCCTCGAAAGACCATTTTTGTCTACCGCCCATGCTAAAATTGATGTTTACAAAAGAAATATTACTTTAAAAGTTGGGGAAGAAAAGATTATTTTCAAAAGTGTTAAATCTACTAGTAGTTTAATTAAGATGGTCTACATGCTAAGTTTGAGAGAAAGAATGGAACTTGATTTAGAAGCTATGCTTATGGGAGAGACTTTGGTGTTAAATAGATCATTAGACCCTTTCTTAGAAGATTACATTGAATTAAATAATCTAAATGAACCATTTGAGCTTAGGATAAATCAAGGAGATGATTTGCCCACCATTGAGGAAGGTGAGGTAATTGAGGAATTTAGAACTAGGGATGAAGTTCTTGATTCTGGAATTAATGATTACCCTAGTTATTGTGACTCTGATAAGAAGATCCATATAGATTGTGCTCACAACTTAAAGTTTCCATGCATGATAGGATTTAAATTTACGCATGTCAACTTCTTCCCGTTATTGTACGTCAATATGATGTCGAAAAAGTTTCATAATTTCATAATGAAAGATAAAATGGTGTACAAAGGGAATAATGTTGTAGGAGCCTTAATGAATGTGCCTATTTTTGTTGGAACCTTTTCTGTTGTGTCTGACTTTGCAGTATTAGAGGATATGGATGCTTATCGTGATGAAGGAATGGGCGATGTTATTTTTGGCGAACCATTTTTAAGAGAAGTTGGAATTAAAACAAAACGGTTCAAGGGAATGATTACCATTTACAATGGTGATGATGAAGTAACTTACCAAATGGTACGATCACATCCGAGGTTCAAAAACCACACTAATAAGCAATGCAACAAGATCCTACCATTACTGAAGGTAAGTGAAAAGATAAGAAGAATGGAATCTCGCATGCATACCAAAAGCTTAAGGGGTTCTACAAAGGATTTTTGAATCTAGGACCCGATTACATTCGAAATGCGA